>SNQJ01S0021761.1:203897-228498 GCA_010110895.2 Picea sitchensis | reverse complement strand
CTCCAAGACTGTATTGTATGTGTGGCCGAATTCTGGATCACTTGTGTAGAGAAGTAGCCAATCGGAAGTCTCGTGCCCACAAGAGTTGACCAAAGTGGTTAGCGCCATGATGGGTGGTCAGCTGAGGTAGTCTGCAAAATTATTGGTGATGCATTTCGTGTACTTAATGTTCAAATGATACTGTTGCAGGTATGTGGACCACTTCTGATTGCAATCGTTCTACAACTTCCCTTGTGTATGTATGAACTGCAGGGGTCAGTGGTCTGTGTGGATGACCGTTTCCTTTCCCAAAATGTAATGCTTCCATTTTCGACAAGCCTGCATGATGGAATACATTTCTTTGTCATAAGTGGGATACTTTTGGACTGTATTAGAAACTGTCTCACTGTGATATGCCATTGGATGCCCATGTTGAGTAAGGACTACCCCAATGGCATAGTCAGAGGCATCTGTCTCGATCTCAAATGGTTGTTGCAAGTCTGGTAATGTGAGCATTGGTGTAGAGCAGAGGCAGTGCTTTAACTCCCCGAACGCCTTCTGTTGAGATTCAGACCAAAAGAAATTTTCTTTAGCTCCTCCCTTGGTGACTTGACTCAAGGGCCAAGTGATATGAGAGAATCCCATCACACACCTACGGTAGAAATTGGCAATACCTAAAAAGCTACGGAGCTCTGTTAGGTTGGTTGGGGCTAGACAATCTCGAATGGCTTGGATCTTTGTTGGATCCACATGCACCCCTCACTCATCAATAATGTATCCCAAATATTGAACCTGGGTCATGCCAAAAGTGCATTTCTCCAAATTGGCACACAACTTGTGTTGTTGCAGTGTTTGGAAGACCTCTCGGATGTGGTGGAGGTTCTCTTCCCAGGTCTAGCTAAAGATCATAATGTCATCCAAGTACACCACTACAAATGAGTTGGTGAATGGTTGTAGGATGTCGTCCATTATCCTCATGAAGGTTGCAGGGGCATTCGTCAACCCGAATGGCATGACCCACCATTCGAAAACGCCCTCCTTGGATCTGAAGGAAATCTTCTACACATCAGAGGGTTCGATTTCTACGTGGTGATACCCCGACTTCAAGTCGATCCTACTGAAATATTTCGCCCCATTGAGTTGGTCCAGAAGGTCATCAATCCATGGGATCAACTACCTATTCCAAACAATGATCTTGTTCAGTTCCCGATAGTCAATGCAAAGTCTCCAAGTCCCATCCTTCTTCTACACCAACACGATCATGCTACCACAGGGTGATGAACTCGGTCGGATGTGACCTTTCTACAACAGTTCCTAAATCTTCCTCTTGATTTCATCGTTCTCCATAATACAGCATTGATAGATGTGTCCATTGGGCAGTGACACACCTAGGGTCAGATCGATGGGGTGCTTGACTTGGCAGTGTAGAGGCACCCCTACAGAGGAGGTGAAGATGTCCTCGTACTCCTCCATGACCTTATCCATCTGTTTTTTTCGTGCAGTGGGGCCCTGTCTCGAGGTCATGGTCACAGTCTTACTCTTTCGCCGAGGGAAGATCATCAGGAAAACAAACTTCCTAGTTTTGGAAATGAGCTTACTACATTGTTTTGCAGTAACCAAAGAGATGGTGGTAGGTGGCACTATCTTTGGTATCGTGTATAGCTTATCACCCAAGGTGATAATAAAAGAACAAGGCCTAGATTCATACATAGCATGTCACTTCCACAAGTACGGTTGGCCTAATAATACATCAAAAACATCAAGAGGAGAAATGTCACACAATACCTCATCCATGGAGGGCTTGATGTTGTAGGGAAGGCGACATTGTTGGCTGGCGCGGAGGTCTCGTCCTTGGTGCAACCACCCGATGGTGTACGATTGTGGGTGTGTTGTGGTTGGCAAGCCTAGTCACTTCATGACCTCTACTGATATGAGGTTCTTTTGGCTCCCGCTGTCAATAATGAACTGCAATGGGGAACCCTTTACCCACATCTTGGAATGGAAGAGACACTCTGCCTCCTCTGGATCTTCTGGTTCCTCCTTCTGGATCCTTGTGTTGGCAACGATGGCATTAGGCTCTGCATCGATAATATGATTACCCCTATCATTCCCCTGGTTGGTTTTAGATTCAGAGTCAGAGAATGCATATGACTCAGAAGCCTTCAACTCGGATACCAGTGACTGCTTGGCCCAACACTCACTTGTGTTGTGAGTGGAGCTCTTATGGAATTTACACCACCTCCCTGTGTCCTTTTTTTGGCTTCGTGGTGTTTTTCTTTTATTGTGGATTTGGCGGGTTATCCTAATATGCTCTGCCTTGACTTGGTCCTTTATTCTACAGTTTGGGGGTACCTTTCCCTTGCTTCTAATTCACAGACCCAAAGTCTCACTTTTTCTATTTGAACTTCTGCTCAATCTTGGCAGCATATCAGTACTCCACACCAAGATAGGAGATGTCGAGGAAATCCATTTCCTCCTAAATGTATCTGTGCAGACAACTATGGTACTTTAACACCAAATGTTTCTCTGAATCTTTGATACCCAACTTTGTGTGTAGGGTATGAAACAAATTCGTCATCTCATGAACATCTTGGTCCCTTTGCTGCTGCAGCGTAGTCCATTGTATGTATTTGTCCTCATAGCTCCCTATGGGATAATATTGTTCCTTGATGGTGTCTCGGAAAGAATTCCAAGTGGGTGTGGCCAAGAATAGAGAGGGTTCCCCCTCATCCTATTTCTCCGAGTAGGTTTCCCACAAGTCCTTGACATGGGGGGTGGCTTTGAGGAGTGCGAAAATAATCCTTTCTCCGTCAGAAAATTCATGAACTGAGAAATATCCTTCTAACATATTCAACCATCTATCTATGACATCTGCATCTATTTGGCCCTCAAATATGGGAATGTCAAAGTTTACTTGTACCTTAAAAGGAGTGGCACCTCCAGAGTGGTTTTTGGATGTCGATGTGCCGCTAGTGGGAATCCGTTGAAGAATTTGGGAAAAATTGTCCATCATCACGTTCCTTTGTTTCTCAAGGGCCTCCTCGAGCAACATTTTGACAGGATATATTACTCCCTCATCTTTCTTTTCTTCTTGCATGGGTGGTCATCGGGGTTTGAGAGACTGATCTTTCAAAGCTTCAACCAGATTGAGCCCCAACTGCTTATACCTCGACCTCATTGGGGACATGCAAAGAAAGATCGAGAACGAGCAGGCTGCTCTGATACCACTGATCCATATTTATGTAGGAACACAATGAAATATAGAAATACACATAAATGCAGAGATGCAGTGGAAACAAGACTTCATTTCATTAATAAGGAATGACTGAAAAATGCTTACAAACAGAATGGAAATAAGCTAGTTAGGGCATTGGTAGCTTATCTCTGAGAAGAGTTGTGGTGGCTACTAACCTCTGAACTGCTTGTTACAATGAGGCTCAAAGGCCTATATATTACTGAGAAACAATGGAAAACCCTAAACATCCAAAAACCTAACCCTAGGAGATGAAACGCCAGAATATGGGCCCTGTTGGGGTAAATTGGTACATCAATTTTCCGGGGTCGTAACTTTGGAATACTATATCTGTTTGATGCACATGATACATCATTAGAAATATCTATCCAAGGACTACACTATTGATAGAAAATATTGAGTCTGGAACGGACTCATATTCGTCGTCGCATTCATGCCCAAAAGACGTCGTTCAGGGCCTCAAAACAGCTCCGAAAGTTCAGGACCTAAAGAACTGCTAAATATAGTAGCTTGTGCTACAATTAAGGAAACTGAAAAAATTAAAGAAGCAATGGTGTGGGTCCAAGTGGAATAGGTAGGTGGCCACCAATATCCACCTGGATCAGTCTGCGGGTATGAATGACGAGGTGATGAGATCAACTTGGAACGTCCACATTGGGTAATAGGTTAGGTGATGGCCTCGACTGTAGCATGTACCCTACCCCCTTTAATTCCCTAGACAGGATTAAGTACATATCAAACCTAACCCTCCTTTGGTATTCAATGAGCCATGAATTAAGGAAGCATCGATGCGAGTCATCGAAACCTTTAACCCCAAATCACAATAAATGCAGTTAATATATTGTACAGTTGACACTACATTTGGACAGGTTGAGCCAAATGGGATTTACTAGTGTGGCAGAGTGTTATAACATATTCGTACTCGAAGTTTAATAGGAAGGCCTTACCTAACCACTATCTTGTATCCAAATACTTTAAAATAAAGGGGCCTTCTTATATTAAACTTTTCACAGAAGAGTATACTCCAACACTCGACCTTTTACTTAAGTCGTATGTACTATAAATCTATGGTAATGGTTTATGTGTATGGTCTAACGTGTAAGTCATAGGCCATAAACCCCAAATTCATTGTATTGTAATTCTATGGTAATGGTTATAGGTACAAATAGATAGGAAAGTAATTATAGTTACAGGACTTTAAATAAACATTGAAATGTTGAGTAAGCACTTCTTATCTGTCGGTTTGAAAACTTTAAGTTGAGTGGTAATGAAAGTCAACAACAGTAAGGACTCTAGCAAACTTTAAGAATAAATCATTATAATAGAAATCCTACCTTTCTTGATTATCGAAGTTATTCAAGGCTAAATGTGAAAATAGAAATTTATTTTTTTAGACAGTTTTTGAGATACATTACATATGGTATCAGAGAAAAAAGTTGGAACATTGGGACTGAACAGGGCCACATTAGTTGCTTAGTATATATTCTAATTTATGTAAAACTAATAAATCTTATGGTTACAAATAGAAATCCCTTTCTATTTTGTGTTAATTATGGTAGCTCAGGAGGGTGTAGAAATCACGATGGAAGGAAATACGTAGCAAGGACCTCCTGGAGATCCAAGAAAGAACATAGATGGAAGCTCACCCACAGAGGTGTTGGAAACAATGAGGAATCTTATTGTTGAACTGTAGATTTTCAAAGCCGACAATGAAAAATTGAAGAAAGCATAGCAGGAACAACAAGAGATAAATGAAGTCCTATTGTGTAGTATAGTAACCAAGAAAAGCACAAAAGACAATAACCATGATGAAGAGGTCAAAAAAAGGGCCTCCAAGAACTCTAGGCCAAAAACAAAAAAAAGAGACAGTTCATCTGAAGGGAGACCTTCAGCTGAAGACAAAACTAAACCAGACAGAAAAAGAAAACAAGTAGACCACCTTGAAGGAGAATTTAAAAAGATTAAACCAGATACCTTTGATGGAGAATCTAGGACAGGAGAAGAAGTCGAGGCATGGTTGTTGGACATCAAAAAATACTTCCCGATCTACAACTATTCTAGCAACATGAAGGTCAGAATGGCCATCTACAATCTGAAGGGGAAGGCCAACATTTGGTGGCAGGACCTAAAATTGGCCAATGACCTAAAGGAGAAATCGTTGGAATGGTCCGACTTTAAGAAGTATTTCAAGAAACAATACCTTTCTGAAAGCTATTATGAAAGGAAGACAAAATAATTTTATGAGTTATGACTCAAATAGATGACAATGGAGGACCTTATAAATAAATTTATGGAACTACTAAGGTTCATATCGTACATCCGGGAGGATAAGGTAAAAATCCAGCGATTCTTAATTTGTTTACCATAGTCCTAGAGGGACAGAATTGAGTTTGACAACCCCAAATCCTTGAGTGAGGTATTCAAGAAAGAATGAATGTGATATGACTAGTATAAATAGCGGGTAGAGTTTCCGAAAGCCTAGAAGGATAAGAGGCAAGATCGAATGAACTAGCAGAAAAAGGGATACCAGCTAGCTCTTTATCGGAATGCAGCAAAAAGTTTTCCAAGAAAGGATTTTCACTCCAATCATCTGAATACGAAAGGCAACAGTAAACTGGTAAACCTAGGAATAAATAAGATTGGGGACAACTCCCATGAGCCATTATAGTGTTGGGAATGTGGAGAGCCTCATCTAAGGAGGAATTGTCCATGTTTAATTTCAGAAAACATAACTTTTGTTCATAATTTGTAGGAAGCCTAGACAGTGGGAGACATGGGCAGAAGCTTGCATCGGATAAATGCATCCATAGATGGTCGACAAGCTAACCACTAGTCCTTGATGGTAGAAATCGAAGGTAAAATCAATGACACTCAAATTTGTGTTTTAATTGACCCTAGATCTACGTTAAGTTATATTACTCCTGATGTAGTAGAGTCAAATAAACTTAAGAAATTGAAGCACACAAAATCATGGCTTGTACAACTAGCAACGGGTACTAAAAGGAAAGTAGTTGACTTTATTTCTGATTTTGAGTTCAACTTAAATGGTCAAAATATAAGGACCAATTTGAACATCCTACCACTAGGATCTTACAATATGATTATCGGGATGGATTGGTTGGAAGAACACAAAGATTTATTGGACTGTTATACAAAGATACTTAGCTATAAAGATGATTTTGGCACTGTTAGAACAACCCAAGGCATACCAAAACATGTATTAGTCAGACAAGTTTCAGCGATGCAACTCAAGAAATGTATTAGAAAGGGATGTCAAGTTTATGCCATCCAAGTGACGAATCTATTAGAAAAAGAAGATATGCCAAAGTTATAAGACTTTGCTGTCCTACGTGAATTTACAGACATGTTTGTGGATGAGATACTAGAATTATGTCCTAGAAGGGAAATAGACTTCTCCATAGACCTACTACCCAATTCAACCCCTATCTCAAAAGCACCCCACCGAATGAGTCTACCCGAACTGACACAATTAAAAATACAATTACAGGAATTGTTGTACAAAGAGTATATCAGATCGAGTGTCTCACCATGGGGGGCACCAGTCCTCTTTGTGAAAAAGAAAGATGGTACTCTAAGACTATGTATCGATTATAGACAACTGAACAAAATTATTATTAAGAACAAATACCCCTTACCAAGGATAAATGATTTGTTCGATCAAGTAGGTGGGGTAAGATCTTTTCAAAGTTTGATTTACAATCCGGTTATCATCAAGTTAGGATAAAAGATGAGGACATATGAAAAACAGGGTTTCAGACAAGTTATGGACATTACGATTTCGTAGTCATACCTTTTGGACTCACTAACAACCAACCACGTTTATGTACCTGATGAACATTATTTTTAGTCAATAGTTAGACAAGTTCATAGTAGTATTTAGAGATGATATTCTGGTCTATTCAAAATCAAAGGAGGAACATGATGAACACTTAAGTATAGTTCTGCAAACGTTGAGGAAACACAAACTGTACGCCAAATTTGACAAGTGTGACTTCTATCAAAAAGAAATACAATATCTATGACATGTAATTTTAGCAGAAGACATTGTCGTAGACCTAGAGAAGACAAAATCCATTATGGAATGGTCTGTACCTGAGGATGTAGAAGATATCCGGTCATTCATGGGAATCACTAGATATTACTGTAGGTTTATAGAAGGGTTTTCCAAAATAGCCTACCCTGTCACGTCATTAAAAAAGAAAGGGACCAAGTTTAACTGGTCAAAGAAGTGTCAAGACAGTTTTAACAAACTAAATGAATCATTGAAAACTGCACCCATTTTGAAGGTAGAAGACCCAAATAAAGACTTCACCGTATGTGTTGATTCAAGTAAAGAAGGACTAGGTGGTGTCCTAACTCAAGAAGGACACGTTATTTGTTATGAGTCCCATAAATTAAAATAAAACGAGAAAAATTATGTCACTCATGACTTGGAATTGGTAGTGGTAATACACGCCTTAAAAATGTGGCGACACTACATAATGGGCATAAAATTTCTACTATTGATGGATAATAGCAGGGTGAAATATCTGTTTAGCCAACCAGATCTTAATGCAAGACAAGCAAGATGGCTAACCTTCTTGAGAGAATTTGAATTAGAGGTCAGACCTATCAAGGGTAAGGAAAATAAAGTAGTATATGCTTTAAGCACGAGAGTCCATGAGTTATTTGAGATAAATATCAGCAGGGCAGAAAGTGATCTAGAAAAAAGAATAAGGATGACAAGTATTGACGACAAAAATTACACTAAGATGATGGTAGAATTTCAAAATACTATCACAAACTCAGATAAACCAGATCTAAGTATCGACAAGAAGGGACTATTATGATTTAAAAATAGACTTTACATACCATATTCAGCAGAGTTAAAACTCATAGTTTTAGACGAAGTGCATAAGAAACCATATTTTTTCCATCCAGGTTACTAGAAAACAATAACAACACTTAGAAAACTATTTTACTGGCCTAATATCAAGGGAGAAACAATAGAGTTCTTGGCTAGGTGCCAAGATTTTCAACAGGTTAAGGCCGAGCACCAGCACCCAACTAACCTATTACAGCCATTATCGGTACCAGAATGGAAATGGGAGACTATATCACTGGACTTTATAATAGGTTTGCCTAAAACTCAGAAAAAAAATGATTCTATCATGGTTGTAATCAATAAACTCATTAATTTTGCACACTTTATTCCTGTAAAATCTACTTTTAAAACTATAAACATTGTTTAAATATTCATGAAAGAAATTTTTAGACTGCATGGTATTCCTAAAATGGTGATTTTAGATAGAGACGTAGAATTTACATCCTCTTTTTGGAAGTAATTGTTTGCAGGGCTAAACACTAACTTGAATTTCAATATGAGCTATCATCCACAAATGGATGGACATACCAAAAGGAAAAACAAAATCATAGAGGATATGCTCTGCATGTACGTAAGAACAAAACCAACCAAGTGGGAAGACTACCTGCACTTGGTAGAATTTGCATATAGCAATGGGTACCAAACTTCGGCTAAGTTGAGTCCTTTCAAAATACTGTATGATAGAAAGTGTACGACTCCAATTAGCTAGGATAACCTGACTGACAGACTCATGGTTGGACCAGAGATGCTCCAAGAAATGGAGAACATGGTAAGAAAGGTACAACAAAATTTGAAAGAAGCATAGAATAGACAGAAGAGCTATGCAAATCAGAAAAGAAGACACTTGGAATTTCAAGTGGGAGACCATGTTTATTTGAAGGTGAAAGCAGAAAAAAGCTCGTTGAAGTTAGGAAACTGTGCCAAGTAGGCTCCCAGGTTTTGTGGGCCCTTCAATATACTAGCTTAAATTGGACCCATAGCATATCAACTTGCACATCCAGCTAATCTAAGAATTCATAATGTATTTCATGTTTCTTTGTTGAAAAGATATATTCATGACACTACTCATATTATTGATTGAAACTTGGTGTAGGTGGAACCCGAAGATGAGTTCTAGGTGGAAACCCTGCGCATTATGGACTAGAGAGAAATAACACTTTAGAATACAGTTGTTGCTCAGGTAAAGGTGCAATGGAAGCACTTTTGTCCTAAGGAGGCCACTTGGGAGTTGGAGGGAGATTTGTGGAAATATCATCCACTCTTGTTCCAAGAAAGGAACGAACACTAAGGACAGTCTTTTACTGAAGGGGGAAATGATGTGACATCCCCCAAAAAATAAAATATTTTGAAATTTAAAATTGCTGGAAACTTATTCCATTTTTAGTAAATTCGAATTTGGATTTTTTTTTCCATTTATGGCAATTCCAAATTTCGAATTTGATAATTGTAATTAATTATTTTGACTGTTGGGAAGAGATCTGATTTGACTCAACTAACTATTTGACTATGACACTTGTGTAAAAACATAATGTTTTATATTGATTGTAGGAGGACAAATGGAACAACCATGTTAAAATCAGCTTACCATGACTCCATAAGTGGGGAACATGTTGGAACTACCTCTAGGCTAATTGTTACAAGTGGCAAATCGATGATTTTTTCGTTCGCAGCCCGTGAAAATCAGGGATTTAGAAAGCTGCGAAAATTCCCAAGGGAGGGAAAAAGACCTAGGCAAATTGATAAATAGCATATGTGAGGAGGCAGGATGCTGCGAAGTATGCTAGGGAAGGAGAATATTGATTTACTTGTCGTTATTAACACTACTTGAGTGTGAGGCAAGGGAAAAACTATTGGAGTTGTAGGACATTGCTGAGGAGAATTTTTTCCACGTTCTCCCTCATGGATTCATGGTCAAGCTAGGGGGTGAATCGGGCAAGTGGTTTTCACTGTCCTGTTCTATGGTTGGGAGGAACGTGGATACTCCCTTTTTTTTTCAGTGTATTATTTCATATATATTATTTTTGTCCCTTCTCTCGTTGAATGTTATATGGTTAAATACTTGATAGAATGCATATGTTAATTCTAACTAGATATAATATTAAGGATGAAAGATCAAAAGCATCCTATTGAACTTAGGGCTACTAGAATGTATCCATACTAGTTCGGAATGGATTTTCCTTGCTGCATTGTATTACTGTTATGAACACTAATTCCCATAAGTATACTAGCTGAAAGGATATGCCTAGTCAATTCTTATAGAAGATTTGTGTTGTGATTTGGATTACTACTATAGTAAGATAAAACATTGTAGTTGAAACCCCACAAATATTTTGTAATGCAGATTGGGGTCATCTACGTATTGAATGCCAATGGAAAACTACATCGTGTAGATATATGTTTATGTATAGACATATGCCTACTTTCTAGTATATAAAGGCATGCATAATAGTAGAGTAATTAAATGATATTTCTTCCATGTACCAGCTGAACAATCATGATTATTAGGAGATAACTATAATTACAAGTGCTTAAGATTTATATATATATATATATATATATATATATTTAAATTACAAAAGAGACCTTGCAAATTTCAATAATTATCATAGAAACCTATAACATTTACACATCTTTAGATCAACTGGTGTTTTAATGAAAAAGTTATAGGACAAATTGGTCTATGAGACCACAAATTAGAATGTTGGAAATTATATTTGGAGTGAATCAGTTAACACAGTTTAGTTACCAGAACTAATCACGAGACGCGCAAAGGCCCATGGAAAAAGGGACATCCCAAAAATTCACATAATTTATTCATACTCCTGAATAAATTCATAACTATGTAAATAACAACATAATCACCAAGAAATCAAAAGGGGAAGACTTTAACATGAGTACAGTATAAGTGCAAATTGAATTTATTTACCATCATGCTATATGGAGTCAACTATAGATAACATATACATACAAGTCGGCAATAGCCGAGTACCTTTATTCAATTCAAAATCATTTTCTTGGAAGAAACCAATATGGTGTTAGTATATTAAATCAATGAAATAACCAGTATGCCATTACAAGAAACTCAGAGGGAAACCCAAAAAATCTTTTAAGAATATATTACATATCTCATCCGGTTTTGGGAACCAATAAATATCCCATACTTTGTTCTATTTCAACGATAGAAATTACCATCACAAGATGGGTTACCCTTAATCAAATGGTATCGAAACCATAACTAAACTACACAGTTAATAAAAGGACTGGAAAGGGACCATGCCCTTCCTCTAAAAAAAAAGAATGAGAAAGAGAGGGTTACGGGCATGGAACCCAAATGCCTTTATCGCCAAGGATAGGCAAGGTATCTAAAACTGCATACTGACGAGGACTCTGCAAAATTTGTACCAATAAAATATTAGTAACTAAATATTCCATTGAAATATTAGAACTATACGAAAGAAGGGTGAATGAAATTATCCACAGAATGGAAATATATCACTTGACAGAACATGTACTTATCTTGGAATTTCTGTATGGATGCTCTATTTTCCCAGCTATGGTCATCCACCAACTGAAAGTCGAGGAGTGAGCTTTATTAGGATGATGGGTACCTCGCATCAAATAGGGCCCCATCTTTAGTTACAACATTCAGTTCAAGAAAGAAGTTATACAAGTAACTATGGTTTTCATAAATATAACAGTAGTTCCAGTACCGATTCCAGAGACATTAAATAGTGAACGATTATACTCTGAGGTACAGACAAGATACAAATAATATACTAGACGAAATCTTTCTAAGGAGATAAAATTGAAATACAGTTGATATGAATGTTAGACACATGAATCCGTTTCTTTTAAAATTTACAAAGAAAGGATTAAGGTAACACAGAATGATTTAGCTTATTGATAGACCACGGTAATTCAATACAAAACCCATAAATATTTACTAGTTACATGATATAAAGATTTTGAACCTGGGAGGTACCATTAAATCAACATTTGAAAAAAAAATAAAAAAAAATTATGAAAGATCCTTTCAGGGCCTTTCTCTTTATGGTTACAGGTTATTCGCGAGGATGGTATACAAGCGAGAGGGCCATTTGAGGAAGATGAGAGGATCTGGGTCGAGGAGAACATTATTTAGATGCTAATTGGAGTATAACCAGCCATGACGGGAATTTAGAGCCTACGAAATAAATAAAATTTATTTAATATGGACAAGGAAATACTGCAATTACAGTGAAACACTCTCACCTTGATAAACTTAACTTCTAGAATGGAATACGGGAAATATCCCACAAAACATCAATAACAAAAAATGATAAAAGATAGTGAAGTAGAGTGGTAACATCATGCCCTAGAGGCAATCTACTTGTGAAACACCAAGAAAACAAAGGAACGAGGTATCAAGCCCTTTCAGAATTTACAGAATAGATAAGAACGCGGTAATAAAACTACTTAGTAGAGGGAAGGAACTTCTAGGGCCTTCCTGGAGATTTGTGAATGAGAGAATAACCACTTACAGATATTATAATCACTACGACACGTAGGTTAATCATAGTGGTTGCAAGAGAAAGAGAACTCAGGCACAAATCTATGACTAGAGATGCAGAAATAATGAGAAAATTTACCAGTGGGTTAGATAGCGATGCCACCTCCACTATGAGAAAATCCTCACTGTTGTTTCCCTTCACCAAGAAATCAGAGACATAGAGATAGACTTCCGAAGAACCTCCCCACAACAAAAATCCATTAAACTAGCGAACTCCTTCCTCGGAGAATAATGTCTATAGCTACGAATGACCAGGCGATGAGATCAACTTGGCACGTCCATATTGGTTAATAGGTCAAGTGATGGCCTTGACTGTAGCATGTACCCTACCACATTTAATTCCTTGGTTAGGATTAAGTACATATCAGACCTAACCCTCCTTTGGTATTCAATGAGCCATGGATTAAGAAAGTGTCGGTGCGACTCATGGAAAATTTTAACCCCAAATCACAGTAAATGCAGTTAATATATTGTACAGTTGACACTACGATCGGACAGGTGGATCCTAATGGGATTTACTAGCGTGGTAGAGTGCTATAACATATTCGTACTCTAAGTTTAAATGGAAGGCCTTACCTAACCACTATCCTATATCCAAATGATTTAAAATAAAGGGGCCTGCTTATATTAAACTTTTCGTAGAAGAGTATACTCTAACACTCGACCTTTTACCTAAGTTTTATGTATTGTAAATCTATGGTAATGGTTTATATGTATGGTCTAACATGTGATTCTTAGGCCATAAACCCCAAATTCGTTGTATTGTAATCCTATGGTAATGGTTATAGGTACAAACAGATAGGAAAGTAATTATAGTTACAGGACTTTAAATAAACTTTGAAATGTGGAGTAAGCACTTCTTAAATCATCGGTTTGAAAAATTTAAGTTGAGTGGTAATGACAGTCGACGACAGTAAGGACTCTAGCAAACTCTTAGAATCAAGCATTATAATAGAAAGCCTACCTTTCTTGATTATCGAAGTTATTCAAGGATAAATGTACAAGTAGATTTTTTATTTTTTTTTAGATAGTTTTTGAGATACATTACATATGGTATCAAAGAAAAAAGTTACAACACTAGGTCTGAATAGGGCCACATTAGTTTCTTAGTATATATTCTGATTTATGTAAAACTAATAAATCTTATGGTTACAAACAGAAAGCCCTTTCTGTTTTGTGTTAATTATGGCAACTCAAGAGGGTGTAGAAATCAGAATGGAAGGAAATCCACAGCAAGGACCTCCGAGAGATCCAAGATAGAACAATGATGAAGGCTGACCCACAGGGGTGTTGGAAACAATAAGGAATCCTATTGTTGAACTACAGATTTTCAAAGACGACAATGAAAAATTGAAGAAAGCACAGCAAGAACAACAAGAGATAAATGAAGTCATGTTATGTAGTATAGTAACCATGAAAAGCACAAAAGATGATAACCATGATAAAGAGATCAGCAAAAGGGCCTCCAAGAAGTATGGTCCAGAAACAAAAAAAACAGTCAGTTCATCTGAAGGGACACCTTCAGCTGAAGACAAAACTAAACTAGACAGAAAAAGAAAACAAGTAGACCACCTTGAAGGAGAATTTAAAAAGATTAAACCAGTTACCTTTGATGGAGAATCCAGGACAGGAGAAGAAGATAAGGCATGGTTGTTGGACATCAAAAAATACTTCCAAATCTACATCTATTCCAGCAACCTGAAGGTCACAATGGCCATCTACAATCTGAAGGGGAAGGCCATCATTTGGTGGAAATACCTGAAATTGCCCAAGGGCCTAAAGGAGAAATAGTTGGAATGGTCCAACTTTAAGAAGTATTTCAAGAAAAAATACCTTTCTGAAAGATATTATGAAAGGAAGATGAAAGAATTTTACGAGTTACGAATCAGACAAATGATGATGGAGGACCTTATAAATAAATTTCTAGAACTAATAAGGTTGGTACCATACATCCGAGAGGATAAGGTAAAAATCCAACAATTCTAAAGTTGTTTACCATAGTCCTAGAGGGAAAGAATTGAGTTTGACAACCCCAAATCCTTGAGTGAAGTATTCAGGAAAGCACGAATGTTCTATGACCAGTATAAACAACGGGTAGAGTTTCCCAAAGCCTGGAAGGATAAGAAGCAAGATCAAATGAACCAGTGGGAGAAGGGATACCAACCAACTCCTTATCGGAATGCAAATTTTTTTTTTCCAAGAAATGATTTTCACTCCAATCATCTGAATACACAAGACAATGGTAAACTGGTAAACCTAGGAATGAATAAGTTTGGGGAAAACTCCTATGAGCCATTAAAGTGTTGGGAATGTGGAGAGCCTCATCTAAGGAGGAATTATCAACATTTAATTTCAGAAACCATAATTGTTGTTCATAATTTGCAGGAAGCCTCGATAGTGGGAGACATGGGCAGAAGCCTGCATCGGATAAATGTAGCCATATATGTTTGACAAGCTGACCACCAGTCCTTGGTGGTAGAAATCGAAGGTAAAATCAATGGCACTCAATTTTTTTTTTTAATTGACCCTGGAGCTACGTTAAGTTATATTACTGCTGATGTAGTAGAGTCAAATAAACTTAAGAAACTGAAGCATGCAAAATCATGGCTTGTACAACTAGCAACAAGTACTAAAAGGAAAGTAGTTGACTTTATTTCTTATTTTGAGTTCATCTTAGATGGTCAAAATATAAGGACCAATCTGAACATCCTACCACTAGGATCTTACGATATGATTATTGGGATGGATTGGTTGGAACAACACAAAGAAGTACTAGACTGTTATACAAAGATACTTAGCTATAAATATGATTTCAACACTATTAGAATAGCCCAAGGAATACCAAAACCTGTATCAGTCAGACAAGTTTTAGCGATGCAACTCAAGAAATGTATTAGAAAGGGATGTCAAGTTTATGCCATCCAAGTGATGAATCTATTAGAAAAGGAGGATAAGCCAAAGTTAGAAGACTTTTCTATCCTACGTGAATTTAGAGACATGTTTGTGGATGAGATACCAGAATTACTTCCTATACGGGAAATAGACTTCTCCATAGACCTACTACCCGGTTCAGCCCCTATCTCAAAAGCACCCTACCGAATGAGCCTACCAGAACTGACAGAATTAAAAATACAATTACAGGAATTGTTGGACAAAGAGTATATGAGACCGAGTGTCTCACCATGGGCGGCACCGGTCCTCTTTGTGAAAAAGAAAGATGATACTCTAAGACTATGTATCGATTATAGACAACTGAAAAAAAATGACTATTAAGAACAAATACCCCTTACTAAGGATAAATGATATGTTCGATAAAGTAGGTGGAGCCAAGATCTTTTCAAAGTTGGATTTACGATCCGGTTATCATCAAGTTAGTATAAAAGATGAGGACATGAGAAAAACAGTGTTTTGGAAAAGATATGGACATTACGAGTTCGTAGTCATACCTTTATGACTCACTAACACACCAGCCATGTTTATGTGCCTGATGAACAGTATTCTAAGTCAATACTTAGACAAGTTCATGGTAGTATTTATCAATGATATTCTGGTCTATTAAAAAATGGAGGAGGAACATGATGAACACTTAAGTATAGTTCTGAAAGAATTAAGGGCACACAAACTGTATGCCAAATTTGACAAGTGTGACTTCTATCAAAAATAAATACAATATCTAAGACATATAATTTCAGCAGAAGGCATTTTCGTAGACCCGAAAAAGACAAAATCCATTATGGAATGGCTGGTACCTAAGGATGTAGTAGATATCTGGTCATTCATGAGAATCATTGGATATTACCATAGGTTTATAGAAGGGCTTTCCAAAATAGCCTACCTTATCACATCATTACAAAATAAAGGGACCAAGTTTAACTGGTGAGAGAAGTGTCAAGACAGTTTTAACAAACTGAAGGAATCATTGACAACTGCACTGATTTTGATGGTAGAAGACCCAGATAAAGACTTCACCATATGTGTTGATGCAAGTAAAGAAGGACTAGGTGGTGTCCTAAGTCAGGAAGGACACGTTATTTGTTATGAGTCCTAGAAAATAAAAGAACACGAGCGAAATTATCTCACTCATGACTTGGAATTGGTAGTGGTAATACACGCCTTAAAAATGTGGCAACATTACATAATGGGCAAAAAATTTCTACTACTGACGGATAATAGCAGGGTGAAATATCTGTTTAGCCAACCAGATATTAATGCAAGACAAGCAAGATGGATAGCCTTCTTGAGCAAATTTGACTTCGAGGTTGGACATATCAAGGGTAAGGAATTAAAGTAGCAGATGCTTTAAGCAGAAGATTCCATGGGTTATTTGAGATAAATATCAGCAGGGGAGAAAGTGATCTGAAACAAAGAATAAGGACTACAGGTATTAATGAAGGAAATGACACTAAGATGATGGTATAATTTCAAAATAGTATCACAAACTCAGATAAACCAGATCTAAGTATTGACAAGAAGGGACTATTACGATTTAAAAACAGACTTTACATACTAGATTTAGCAGAGTTAAAATTCATAGTTTTAGATGAAGTGCATAAGAAACCGTACTCTGGCCATCCAGGTTACCAGAAAACAATAACAACACTTAGAAAACTATTTTACTAGAATAATATGAAGGGAGAAATAGCTAAGTACTTGGCTAGGTGCCAAGATTGTCAGTAGGTTAAGACCGAGCACCAGCACCCAGCCGACCTATTACAGCCATTACCAATACCAGAATGGAAATGGGAGACTATATCATTGGACTTTATAACAGGTTTTCCTAAAACTCAGAAACAAAATGATTCTATCATGGTTGTAATCGATAAACTCAGTAAGATTGCACACTTTATTCCTGTAAAGTCTACTTTTAAAGCTATAAACATTGCTGAAATATTCATCAAAGAATTTTTTAGACTGCATGGTATTCCTCAAATGTTGATTTTAGATAGAGACGTAAAATTTACATCCGGTTTTTGTAAGGAATTGTTTGCAGGGCTAAACACTAACTTGAATTTCAATACAAGCTATCATCCATAAATGGATGGATAGACGAAAAGGACAAACCAGATCATAGAGGATATTCTCCGTATGTACGTAAGAACAAAATCGACCAAGTGGGAAGACTACCTGCACTTTGTAGAATTTTCATATAACAATGGGTACCAAACTTTGGCTAATTCGAGTCCTTTCGAAATACTGTACGAAAAAAAGTGTACAACTCCAATTAGCTGGGATAACCTGGCTGATAGACTCATGGTTGGACCAGAGATGCTCCAAGAAATGGAGAACATGGTAAGAAAGGTACAACAAAACTTGAAAGAAGCATAGGACAAACATAAGAGCTATGCAGATCAGAAAAGAAGACACTTGAAATTTCAAGTGGGAGACCATGTTTATTTGAAGGTCAAAGCCCAAAAAACCTCATTGAAGTTAGGGAACTGTGCCAAGTTGGCACCCAGGTTTTGTGGGCCCTTCAAGATACTAGCTCAAATTGGACCCGTAGGATATCAACTTGCACTTCCATCTAATCTAAGAATTCATAATGTATTTCACGTTTATTTGTTGAAAATATATACTCATGACCCTACTCATATGATTGATTAGAACTTGGTGCAGGTGGAACACCTGCGCATTCTGGACCAAAGAGAAATAGCACTTCGGAACAGAGTCATCACTCAGGTAAAGATGCAATGGAAGCACTTTAGTCCTGAGGAGGCCACTTGGGAGTTGGAGGGAGATTTGCGGAAATCTCATCCAATCCTATTCCAAGAAAGGAACGAACACTGAGGACAGTCTTTTACTGAAGGGGGAAAGAATGTGACATCCCAAAAAGGGGAAGGATGTGACATCTCCAAAAAAAAAAAATTTGAAATTTAAAATTGCTAGAAACTTATTCTGTTTTTAGTAAATTCGAATTTGGAAAAAAATTTCCATGTATGGCAATTCTGAATTTCGAATTTGATAATTCTAATTAATTATTAAGACTGTTGGGAAGAGATCTGATTTAAATAAACTAACTATTAGACTATGACACTTATATAAAAACATAATATTTTATACTGATTGCAGAAGGACAAATGGAACAACCATGTTAAAATTAGCTGACCATGACTCCATTTGTGGGGCACATGTTGGAACTACCTCTAGGTTCATTGTTACAAGTGGAAAATCAGTGATTTGGCCATTGGCTACCCCTGAAAATCAAGGATTTAGAAAGCTGCAAAAATTCCCAAGGGAGGGAAAAAGACCTAGGAAAATTGATAAATAGTATATGTGAGGAGCCAAGACACTGTCAAGTATGCTAGGGAAGGAGACTATTGTTTTACTTGTTGTTATGAACAATACTTGAGTGTGAGGCAAGGGAAAAACTACTGGAGCTGTAGGACATTGCTGAGGAGAAGTTTTTCCATGTTCGCCCTCATGGATTCATGGTCAGGCTAGGGGGTGAATCGGGCAAGTGGTTTTGGTTGTCCTGTTCTACGATTAGGAGGAACGTGGTTGTTCCCTTTGTCTTTCAGTGTATTATTTTAGATACATTATTTTTATCCCTTCTCTCATTGAATGTTATATGGTTAAATACTTGATAGAATGCATCTGTTAATTCTAACTAGAAATAATATTAAGGATGAAAGATTGAATGCATCCTATTGAACTTAGGGACTTCTAGAATGTCTCCATACTAGTTCAGAATGGATTTTCCTTGTTGCATCGTATTACTGTTATGAACATTAATTCCCATAAGTATACTAGTTGAAAGGATATGCCTAGTCAATTCTTATAGAAGATTTGTGTTGTGATTTGGATTACTACTGTAGTAAGATAAAACATTGTAGTAGAAACCCCACAAATAAATTGTAATGCAGATTGGGGTCATATACGTATTGAATGCCAATGGAAAACTACATAGTGTAGATATATGTATATGTATAGAAGTATGCCTACTT
Source organism: Picea sitchensis (assembly GCA_010110895.2). Taxonomy (NCBI): domain Eukaryota; kingdom Viridiplantae; phylum Streptophyta; class Pinopsida; order Pinales; family Pinaceae; genus Picea; species Picea sitchensis. The sequence goes on along the minus strand of SNQJ01S0021761.1, from coordinate 208,891 downwards.
TCTAGTATATAAAGGCTTGCACAATAGTAGAGTAATTAACTGAGATTTCTTCCATGTACCAACTGAATAGTCATGATTATTAGGAGATAAATATAATCACAAGTGCCTAAGATTTATGTATATATCTATATTTAAATTATAGAAGAGACCTTGCAAATTTCAAGAATTATCATAGAAACCTACAACATTTACACATGTTTATATCAACCGGTGTTTAATGAAAAAGTTATAGGATGAATTGGTCTATGGGACCACAGATTGGAATGTTGGAAATTATATTTGGAGTGAATCAGTTAACACAATTTAGCTACCAGAACTAATCACCAGAGGCACAAAGGCCCAAGGAAAAATGGACATCTAGAAAATTCACATAATTTATTCATACTCCTGAATAAATTCATAACTGTGTAAATAACAACATAATCACCTATAAATCAAAAGGGGAAGACTTTAATGCAAGTACAGTATAAGTGAAAATTGAATTTATTTACCATCATGCTATCTGGAGTCAACTATAGATAAGATATACATATAAGTTGGCAATAGTCGAGTACCTTTATTCAATTCAAAATCATTTTCCTGCAAGAAACCAATATGGCGTTAGTATATGAAATCAATGAAATAACCAGTATGCCATTACAAGAAAGCGAGAGGGAAACCATGAAAATTCTTTTAAGAATATATTACATATCTAATCCGGTTTTGGGAACCAATAAATATCCCATACTTTGTTCTATTTCAACGATAGAAATTACCATCACAAGATGGGGTACCCTTAATCAAATAGTATCGAAACCGTAATAGAACTGTAAAATCCCTCCTTGTTACGACAACGACTCTGACAACAGGTGCAAGTTTTTTTTTGTTTTTTTTTAAATGTGTGTGCGTGGGGGTAGAAAGGAACAGACACACATGACTCTACGTCACCACCCGACGATTAACAAGACACAACCACAAGGATCACAACAAGGAGACATGACACTCAACAAGAGCTGCAGGCATTGAACGACCCAAGACATAAGGCACACTACCGGTAACTGCAACAATAACGACCAAGGACATAGGGCACACAATGCAACATCTAAAGACCTACTGGGTGGTGCTCAGTACAAACACAAAGGGAAGAATCCATGGTAGTGGATCTTACTATTTCTACACAGGAAAGCAGGGCGTTTAATCTTAGTTCTTTGCTCCAGAGAGAGAGAAGGTCAGATAGGATCCTGGCCGATTGCTCAGGCAGAAACTAGTAATATCCATCAGGTGTGTCGCAAGAGTGGAAACCTTGCCTTTAAAGGGCTAGAGACTCATCATATGGAACTGGATTCTTTACATGAAATAATCCCACATGCAAGCATATCTCCTAGGGCTTCCTGGGGTGTCTACGTCCCGCCCGACACGACTGACCTCATACTCAAAAGACTCAGCCTAGTACAACAATGAATAAACGCATGACCGCAACCTCTATGGAAGGTGCAGAACAAAATGACTCAACAACGACCAACCATTATTACGACAAGGCCTTATCTCCGCCCTCATTAGCATTAAGTACCAACCCCTCATTCCCTTAAATTTCCATTAGTCGAAGAGTGCCCATTTCTACTCTTAAATAATGTAAAATCAATTTAATTGCGACTTCTCATTACTAATGCAGAATAACTGTTTGCATAGCATTAATAATTCACATACCATACTACTGATTTACCTACAATTCATTCTAACCTATTTAGCCATCAATAAGTCATGTAAAAATTTACCTTCAAATCTTATCGAATGGGTAAGTATTATAATGGTCAAATTGACTTGAACTCCCATAAACATAATATATGATAGAAGAAAAAAAGCGTATTAGAAGAAAAATAGGAAGGGTCCCAACCATTGAGATGTCATGGAATAATCTACCATACTACCATTCTACAACACCATACAGGCTGGCATCATTATATTCCTAATATGAGATCCTGGCAATTTAGCTGACTATTATCATAATAAACTACAATGGTATCATCTAGAAACTTACAATTATCTAAATCCATTTACTTAACATTTCCATTAAACAAGTAACGTAGATACTAACTTCCTCATAATATTATCATTTAATTTAATCAATTCATCATTTTAAACTCTACCATAAACGACAAAGGTAATTGAATCGAGCCTCATCCTAAATATTGGTATCAGTACCACATCACATAACATGAAACAATGTTATCGTTGCCTTTTCAAAATTTCCATATTCCTTGCCATTTAAGATAACACTTAGTCACATTACCCCAAAATTTCCAGAACCAATACTAATATTGCATTTTAGTATATCATTTTTTTTTGGCCATTTAAAATACAATCAGCCACATTACAGTAAAACTCTCCATAAGACAATATTAGTACTGCATTTTCATATGGCATTTTTTTATATTGCAGTCATTATTGCCATTAAAATAACAAGCAAGAACATTCAGCAATACTCTCTTTTAAACAATATCAATATTGCTATTTAATTATTACCTTTATAATTGCAGTTTACGTTGCCATTTACGATAACCCCAGTCCTATTACAGCGATTTTCCATAAAGCTTTACTATTAATGCATTTAATATACGCTTTAACATTGCATTTATAATTGCGTTGACCTTGGGCATTTAAATAACAGCAGGTGGCATTACGGCAACCTATTTTTATAGAAACCATGCTTCTGCCCCACAATCTACCAAATATATCGTTATTAACTGTAAATTTCGGTAGCTTATCAATAGAATACCAGTGTTCTGCATTCTAGGTTAAATCAATATGCAACTAATTTATCATTCAATCTAGCGCTGGCAAATTCGACACATACCGAACCACTTAAATGCAAATAAACCTGCTAGTCAGTATTTCATTAACCCATGACATCTACGGTCTGACAGGGTAAGGGTTTTACTGCCGACCAACCATTAAAATTGTAAAATGCAGACGTGCCTACGCAGTCATTAAATTAAGAATAGATATTTTTTCAATGCCATAATTATATGATATTTGAAATTAATTTAGTGTATTTTCTAAATGGGGTTTGTTTTACCTGGGAGGTTATACAACTTTCCATTATCAACCTTGGATTGTGCCCAGGTCAGAGCTTCCTGGAAGCGTTTCTTCCACTTCAACCATGGGCATCCACGCATGCTCCAACATCAGCCATAGGAGCACTGCATGAAACCCTTCTTTGTGTTCGACCACATGCCCCTTTGTGCTTGTCAGATGCTCTTTGAGATTGGGTGGTTCAGCGAATCGTCGGTTCCCTTATCTCAAATTTATTATAGTATTAGTGTTTTCAGTTATAATTCGAATTTTGGATGCAACTGTAGAATTAGAGTTAGTTGTCTCAGAAAAATTCTAGTTAATCATTAAATCTGAATATCGCGTTGTTGAATTTATTTACAATTATTTTTGTTTAATTTCAAAATGTATATATTCCAGATGGAATTTCCGATACCGGTTATGGTTATATCCAAGATTATCAGGTGGTTACTTTTTGATGAGATGCTATTATAACCATGATCGCAGCTCAATCCACCAGGGTATTTTAGATTCAGATTAATTGTTCCAGTAAATTAATCTACTAGAGATAACAATTTTAGAGGTTGCCTTCCCTTATTTATGGTAATATATTATTAAGATATTAATGTGTTAGTATGGTTTCACCAGATTATTTCATTGTATTATTATGTGCTAACAATACATTGTTTATCATTAAATCCAGTGCTGGCAATGCCAACAGGGAAAAGGTACGTTGTGTAACTGCACCAGAAGGAGTCGGTGAAGCCAGGCAAGGGATTCTCGGACCGAAATAGATTTCGGAGTGCACCCTCATGGCCAGAATGAAATCTCAACCTAACTTTGCAAACGAAATGCCAGAAACGAGTGCCCATTCCCAAAAATGGATGCCCATACATTTGTAAACGAATGCAAGATGAAAACGAAACGGTGTAAGATCTAGTCTTAAGAAACAACAACGCAGACATTTAAAAATGAAAGGCCCATCAATAAGGAATTCACCCACAGGGTTTTATACACCCATAGCCATCCGAAAATGCCCAAATCAATAAAACAGAATGAATAGGAGATAAAAACACCCATAGAGAAAATAAAAACGCCCCAGAAGTTTTATACAGTACCCATAAACCTAAAATGAAATTACCAGAACCCTAAATCTGTACCCAACACAAAAAAACGAAATCACTTTTCAAAACGAAATGGCTATGCATTCATAGCCATATTAACATGACCCCGGTCAGCTATGAATGCCCCCAACCAATGTAAAACACCCATGGCAGAAGGAAAAACAATTTTGGGTTGAGGGTAAAAGGAAGTGAATGCAAACGCCCAAGAAGATTTATACGCCCAGGGACCCAAGTACAATAACCATAAAGCCCAAGCAAAATTGCCAGAACCCTAAAACGGTGCCAAATGCAGGACCATAAACTGCCCTGCTAACATTCTTACAACATAAAAAGGGGTCGATTCCTGAGGTTCATTGCAACCATTCTAAACTAATCTTTATCACAAACTTAAGCATTCATCCAAATAAGAACACAGCCATCTAAATTTTCAGATGCAAACACAGACTAGCATTCATCCAAAATAAAAACATACCTTGGCCTGTTCGCCCGCTCCAGATGGCGTCCATGTGCTCCTTGATGCTCCCGCTTGCTGAACGTAGAGGACTCACCGGTACGTTCCATCCAAACGCTAGGGGTACTCTGCTTCCCCCTTAGCCCCCCGAGCCGCAAAGGGGCCACACACACTCCAGACAGTAACCTAGCTTCCCAGCTCGCCTCCAAGGCTGAGCTATGACTCAATCAGCTGAGAAAATCCCCAACTCCTCACAAGCAATCAGACCAGTTTGCCATTTTGGCAGCATAACAATACCTCATAGCAGATCCCCTTCTTTTCCCCCATCTCCTTTCTTTTATCCTCTTTTTGACCTAATCCCATTAGGTTTCTCCTCAAAAACCCTAAAT
>SNQJ01S0021761.1:149466-188724 GCA_010110895.2 Picea sitchensis | reverse complement strand
GAAATGAAACTCTCAGTAGCTCCTGGGTCTATCAAAATACTAAGGGTCTGGTCAGCGACAGTACCTATCGTCTCGAGCACCGTCGACTGGTGCTTTGCCTGGCGGTTATTCACCGCTGCATGAATCCGATGGGCCTTGCCCATATCTACCATGGTAGTGGGTCAGGCTGATCCAGATGCCCTGGTCCTCTCCACAGGACAGTCGTGTTGGTAGTGTGTCTCCCCACACGTTCAACACCCCTTCGTCGGCCCAGTAGTTCTGGTACCCGAAGTAGAAGATGACTGCCCATCAGCCTGAAAGCCTGGTTTGTTCTGCTGAATAGGCCTAAACTGTTGTTGCTGCGGGCGACGCTGCTACTGGTGTTGTGGTCCTCGATAAGGTGTCCGCTGCTGAGGCGGTGGTTGTTGGGGTGTAGCAAAAGTGGATCCCCTATGGAAGCCACGATGTCCCGACGTATGTCTCGCTGGTGTCTGATGTCACGGCACACCAGATGAACTATGCCCTGTGGGTCTCGCTAGAGTCCTGGTCTGACCCGCGCTGATAAGCTCCTCCTCTGCTATGAGGGCCTTTTGGACAACGTCGTGCAAGGTTTGAGGCATCAAGATCCTAACCTTTTCATCCAGACTATCGTTAAGGCCAAACACGAACCTGTTGACTTTGAGATTCTCAGTGTTAAGGTGCAGAGCATACTGGAGCAGCTCCATAAAACGTGCCTCATACTCAGGCACCGTACGACCTCCCTATCATAGCGCGTTGAACTCATTGAGATAACACTCAATGAATTCCTCTGAAAGGCACCTCTCTCAGAACCGTTCCTCAAACAGTTCCCATGACACGTCTTCAACGGCCATGTTCAGATGCAGCAGGAGCGTCTTCCACCATAGAAGAGTGCTCCCATTTATTTGAAAGACCGCCATGCGGACCTTCATGTTGGAGGTATAATCGCTAAGTGCGAAGCACATCACCATATTCTCCAACCATGCACCAAATAACTCAAGAAATTTTACCTTCTCGAGTTCACGGTGAATGCTACCTGTAACGGCTAGTGCACGTGGCAGAACCTCAAGGGGTGTCGGCGTCCTAGCCTTGTCTCTGTCTAAACGGTTGATCAGAGCCTCAGACATGCACTGAAAGGATCTCATCATCCCAATAACATCACCAACTACTATCTGCTCCTGTCCGAGAACCTGCTAGCCTCCCTGTGGGTTAGACCCCTCAGGTGTGGATGCTACTGGAGGCGTCACGCCTCCTCCCCTAGCACCCCGTCGTCTGCCTCCGCGGCGTCCTCTAATCATGATTGCCTACATGCACACAATCAACTCGATCAAAAAAAGTATAATCAATCTAATCCTGTCAGCGAAATCCGTAGAGAATCCCAAGTCGTGGGTCGAATCGGCTCTGATACCATATGTAAAATCCCTCCTTGTTATGACAACAACTATGACAATAGGTGCATTTTTTTTTTTTTTTTCAAATGTGTGCGCACGGGTAGAAAGGAATAGACACACATGACTCTACGTCACCACCTGATGATTAACAAGATGCAACCACGAGGATCACAGCAAGGAGACATGACGCTCAACAAGAGCTGCAGGCAATGAACGACCCAAGACATAAGACGCACTACCGGTAACTGCAACAATAACGACCAAGGACATAGGGTGCACAATGCAACATCTAAAGACCTACTGGGTGGTTCCCAGTATGAACACAGAGGGAAGAATCCATGGTAGTGAATCTTACTATTTCTGCACAAGAAAGCAGGGCATTTAATCTTAGTTCTATGCTCCAGAGAGAGAGAAGGTCAGATAGGCTCCTGGCCGACTGCTCAAGTAGAAACTAGTAATATCCATTAGGTGTGTCGCAAGAGTGGAAACCCTGCCTTTAAAGCGCCCAAGACTCTTGATACTGCACTGGATTCTTTACGCGAAATAATCCCACATGCAAGCATATCTCCTAGGGCTACCTGGGGTGTCTACGTCCCGCCCGACACGACTGACCTCATACTCAAAAGACTCAGCCTAGTACAACAATGAATAAACTCACGACCGCAACCTCTATGGAAGGTGCCGAACAAAATGACTCAACAATGACCAACCATTATTACAACAAGGCCTTATCTCTGCCTTCATTAGCATTAAGTACCAACCCGTCATTCCCTTAAATTTCCATTAGTCGAAGAGTGGCCATTTCTACTCTTAAATAATGTAAAATCAATTTAATTGTGAGTTCTCATTACTAATGCAGAATAACTGTTTGCATAGCATTAATAATTCACATACCATACTACTGATTTACCTACAATTCATTCTAACCTATTCATCCATCAATAAGTCATGTAAAAATTTACCTTCAAATCTTATCGAATGGGTAAGTATTATAATGGTCAAATTGACCTGAATTCCCATAAACATAATATATGATAGAAGAAAAAAAACGTATTAGAAGAAAACTAGGAAGGGTCTCAATCATTGAGATGTCATGGAATAATCTACCATACTACCATTCTACAACACCATACAGGCTGGCATCATTATATTCCTAATATGAGATCCTGGCAATTTAGCTGACTATTATCATAATAAACTACAATGGTATCATCTAGCAACTTACAATTATCTAAATCCATTTATTTAACATTTCCATTAAACAAGTAACGTAGATACTAACTTCCTTATAACATTATCATTTAATTTAATCAATTCATCATTTTAAACTCTACCATAAACGACAAAGGTAATTGAATCGAGCCTCATCCTAAATATTGGTGTCAGTACCACATCACATAACATGAAACAATGTTATCATTGTCTTTTCATAATTGCCATATTCCTTGCCATTTAAGATAACACATAGTCACATTACCCAAAACATTCCAGAACCAATACTAATATTGCATTTTAATATATCATTTTTTTTTTCCATTTAAAATACAATCAGCCACATTACAGTAAAACTCTCCATAAGAAAATATTAGTACTGCATTTTCATATGGCATTTTTTTATATTGCAGTCATTATTGCCATTAAAATAACAAGCAAGCACATTAAGCAATACTCTCTTTTAAACAATATCAATATTGCGATTTAAGTATTACCTTTATAATTGCAGTTTACGTTGCCATTTACGATAACCCCAGTCCTATTACAACGATTTTCCATAAAGCTTTACTATTAATGCATTTAATATACACTTTAACATTGCATTTATAATTGTGTTGACCTTGGGTATTTAAATAATAGCAGGTGGCATTACGGCAACCTAATTTTATAGAAACCATGCTTCTGCCCCACAATCTACCAAATATATCGTCATTAACTGTAAATTTTAGTAGCTTATCAATAGAATCCCGGTGTTCTGCATTCTAGGTTAAATCAATATGCAACTAATTTATCATTCAATCCAGCGCTGGCAAATTCGACACATACCAAACCACTTAAATGCAAATAAACCTGCTAGTCAGTAATTCATTAACCCGTGACATCTACGGTCTGACAGGGTAAGGGTTTTACTGCCAACCAACCATTAAAACTGTAAAATGCAGACGTGCCTACGTGGTCATTAAATTAAGAATACATATTTTGTCAATGCCATAATTATATGATATTTGAAATTAATTTAGTGTATTTGCTAAATGGGCTTTGTTTTACCTGGGAGGTTATACAGTTGTCCATTATCAACCTTGGATTGTGCCCAGGTCAGAGCTTCCTGAAAGAATTTCTGCCACTTCAACCACAGGCATCCACGCGTGCTCCAACCTCAGCCATAGGAGCACTGTATGAAACCCTTCTTTGTGTTCGACCACATGCCCCTTTGCGCCTGTCAGATTCTCTTTGAGATTGGGTGGTTCAGCGAATCATCGGTTCCCTTATCTCAAATTTATTACAGTATTAGTGTTTTCAGTTATAATTCGAATTTTGGATGCAACTGTAGAATTAGAGTTAGTTGTCTCAGAAAAATTCTAGTTAATCATTAAATCTGAATATCGTGTTGTTGAATTTATTTACAATTATTTTTGTTTAATTTCAAAATGTATATATTCCAGATGGAATTTCCGATACCGGTTATGGTTATATCCAAGATTATCAGGTGGTTACCTTTCGATGAGTTGCTATTATAACCATGATCGCAGCTCAATCCACCAGGGTATTTTAGATTCAGATTAATTGTTCCAGTAAATTAATCTACTAGAGATAACAATTTTAGAGGTTGCCTTCCCTTATTTATGGTAATATATTATTAAGATATTAATGTGTTAGTATGGTTTCACCAGATTATTTCATTGTATTATTATGTGCTAACAATACATTGTTTATCATTCAATCCAGTGCTGGCAACGCCAACAGGGAAAAGGTACGCTGTGTAACTACAGCAGAAGGAGTCAGTGAAGCCAGGCAAGGGATTCTCGGACCGAAATGAATTTTTGAGTGCAACCTCATGGCCAGAATGAAATATCAACCTAAATTTGCAAACGAAATTCCAAAAACGATTACCCATTCCCAAAAATGGATTCCCATACATTTGTAAACGAATGCAAGATGAAAACTAAACGGTGTAAGATCTAGTCTTAAGAAACAACAGCGCAGACATTTAAAAACGAAAGGCCCATCAATAAGGAATTTGCCCACAGGGTTTTATACGCCCACAGCCATCCGAAAACGCCCAAATCAATGAAACAGAAGGCAGAGGAGATAAAAATGCCCATAGAGAAAATAAAAGCGCCCCAGAAGTTTTATACAGTACCCATAAACCTAAAACGAAATTACCAGAACCCTAAATCTGTACCCAACACAAAAAATGAAATCACTTTTCAAAACGAAATGGCTGTGCATTCATAGCCATATTAAGACAACCCCGGTCAGCTATGAACGCCCCCAACCGATGTAAAATTCCCATGGAAGAAGGAAAAACGATTCTGGGTTGAGGGTAAAAGGTAGTGAATGAAAACGCCCAAGAAGATTTATACACCCAGGGACACAAGTACAATAACCATAAACCCCAAGCAAAATTGCTAGAACCCTAAAATGGTATCAAACGCAGGACCATAAACTTCCCTGCTAACATTCTTACAGCATAAAAACGGGTCGATTCCTGAGGTTCATTGCAACCATTCTAAACTAATCTTTATCACAAACTTAAGCATTCATCCAAATAAGAACACAACCATCTAAATTTTCAAATGCAAACACAGACTAGCATTCATCCAAAATAAAAACATACCTTGGCTTGTTCGCCCGCTCCGGATGGCGTCCGCGTGCTCCTTGATGCTCCCGCTTGTCGACCGTAGAGGACTCACCGGTACCTCCCAGCCAAATGCTAGGGGTACTCTACTTCCCCCTTAGTCCCTCGAGCCGCAAAGGGACCACACACAGTCCAGACAGTAACCTAGATTCCCAGCTCGCCTCCAAGGCTGAGCCACCACTCAATCAGCTGAGAAAATCCTCAACTCCTCCCAAGCAATCAGTCCAGTTTGCCATTTTGGCAGCATAACAATACCTCATAGCAGATCCCCTGCTTTTCCCCCATCTCCATTCTTTTATCCTCTTTTTGACCTAATCCCATTAGGTTTTTCCTGAAAAACCCTAAATCATATTTCTTTTAAGTTTTCCCCCCTTTTTTTTTTAAAAAAAAAACTCAATAAGGTAAAGCCGCTAAGCATCTTTTCATTATAATTTTTTTAAATTCATATATATATATATATATATATTTCTTTTAATCTCCCATTAGTTAACTAATTAATTTCTTCTTTTCAAATTTACAACCACCTATTTGAATTAATTTCTTAATCTCTTTATTTTACCCTACACACTTTATGAAGACTCACATTAGCTTAAGTGGGTTTTTTTTTTGTTAAATTTTATTATTAGCACCTGTATTGTTAATGCTTAGTTAGTAGGAAATGAAATTCTAATGTTATTTGAATTGTAGAGCTATTGTTAGCTAGAATATAATGGCATTGGTATTAGGAGATGGTTAAGTTTTGATTATTATGTTAGGGCGAAGTAGTAGTACTTTCACTAAAAAGATGAATTATCAAGCTTATTACTGGGAATGAGGAAAGGCCTTATGTACGCAATTAAGGAAGGAATTACTTTATGAATTAAATTAACGGAGGAATTTTTTTATGTATTTAATTAAGGAAGGAAACTCCTTGGATTAGGCGGAGGTTGCAAATCATAGGGGGAATGAATATTTAATGTATAGTCTTGAATTATGCTTTTTTTTTTGGACCAAGGGCTTAAATTCTAAACTGGCGACGCCTGGTTAGGGGAATTGTTTAAGTATTTATTCACGTGTTGATGACTTAGGGATATTTAGGTTGACTCCCTCATCCACATTATTGCAACGTGCCCTTCAGGACGCACCACGTGCTCCAAGGGTGCCACTTGCCTCTTGAGTTTCTTTTGTGCGACGTGCCCTTCAGGATGCACCACGTGCTCCAAGGGTGCCACTCGCCAACTGAGTTTATTTTGTGCGGCGTTCCCTTCAGGATGCACCACGTGCTCCAAGGGTGCCACTCACCAACTGAACTAATTGGTAGACATCTATAACCCCTGGAGTCAACACTCCACCGGGTGAACTTGTGGGAGACTAAGGGTTCTAAGGAATAAGGCCCCCACCTTATTGCGCGCCCCTTAGAATCATCGTGAGCGACTGTCGCAGTCTTCCCTCACGGCATCGTGTATCCTTTCGAACTAGGTAATCGTTAACCTACAGTTCAAGCCATGGTGGGAGTGCTAGTAGGCGGTGGCAGGGATGCTATCCACCCCTCTCCCTCAACCTCTCTGGAACTCATGTGTGGCCCCTTTACTCCATATGTGAGTCTGGTCGGCAAGCTATCGTCAGCCTGCATCATCGACAATCGTGTTAGAACATGTCAAAAATCAAATCATCAAATCAATGAAATGTCACAGTAAATAAATCAACCCAAATAGCACACTCCCTGACTCAATCTGGAGTCCAAGGGGGTTCTACTGATGCTGCTACATCCTCAAGGTCCAAAACCCTGTACACTCGATAAAACTGAGTCAATGGCACCTGTCTACATCAAATAGTAAAACATCACATCGTCTATCAATCGCATCATATTCAAGCATAAATGGTTTAACATCATAAAGGTCCAGATCACTTGCGAGCAAGTGTCCTCAAATAGTAAGTTTTCTCAGTGCGCCAGACTGGGATGTTACAAGAACTACACAGTTAATAAAACGACTGGAAAGGGACCATGCCCTTCCTCTAGAACAAAAGAATGAGAAAGAGAGGGTTACGGGCATGGAACCCGAATACCTTTGTCGCCAAGGATGGGCAGGGTATCTGAAACTACATACTGAGGAGGACTCTGCAAAATTTATACCATTAAAATATTAGTAACTAAATATTCCATTGAAATATTAGAACTATACGAAAGAAGGGTGAATGAAATTATCCACAAAATGGAAATATATCACCTGACAGAACCTGTACTTATCTTAGATTTTCTATGTGGATGCTCTATTTTCCCAGCTATGGTCGTCCACCAACTGAAAGTCAAGGAGGGAGGTTGATTAAGATGATGGGTACCTCCCATCAAATAAGCCCAATCTTTAGTTACAACATTCATTTCAAGAAAGAAGTTATCCAAGAAACTAGATGGTTTTCATAAATATAACAATAGTTCCAGTACCGATTCCAGACACATTAAATAGTGAATGATTATACTCTGAGGTACAGAGAATATACATATAATATACAAGACGAAATCTTTCTAAGGAGATAAAATCGAAATACAGTTGATATGAATGTTAGACACAGGAATCCATTTCTTTTAAAATTTACAAAGAAAGGATTAAGGTAACATAGAATGATTTAGCCTATTGATAGACAACGGTAAGTTAATACATAACCTGTAAATATTTACTAGTTACATGATATAAATCTTTTGAACCTGAGAGGTACCATTAAATCAATATTTGAAAAAAAAAAAAAAAAAATTATGAAAGATCCTTTCAGGGAATTTCTCTTTGGGGTTATGGGTTATTCGCGAGGATGGTATACAAGAGAAAGGGCTCTTTGAGGAATATGAGAGGATTTGGGTCGAGAAGAACATCATTCAGATACTAATTGGAGTATAACCAACCACAACGAGAATTTAGAGACTATGAAAAAAATAAAATTTATTTAATATGAACAACGAAATACTGCAATTACAGTGAAACACTCTCACCCTGATAAACTTAACTTCTAGAATGGAATCCGGGAAAGATCCTACAAAAAATCAATACCAGATGATGATACATGATAGTGAAGTAGAGCGAGAACATCATTCCCTAGAGGCAATCTACTTGCGAAGTACCAAGAAAACAAAGGAACGACGTATCAAGCCCTTTCGGAATTTACAGAATAGATAAGAACGTGGTAATAAAACTACTTAGCAGAGGGGAGAAACTTCTAGGGCCTTCCTGGAGATTTGGGAATGAGAGAATAACCACTTACAGATAGTATAATTACTACGACACGTAGGTTATCCATAGTGGCAGAAAGAGAAAGAGAACTCAGCCACAAATCTTTGACTAGAGATGTAGAAATAATTAGAAAACTTACAAGTGGGTTAGATAGTGATGCCGCCTCCACTATGATAAAATCCTCACCGTTGTTTCCCTTGGCCAAGAAATCGAAGACATAGAGATAGAATTCCAAAGAACCTCCCCACAACAAAAATCCATTAACCTAGCGAACTCCTTCCTCGGAGAATAAGGTCTGCAGCTACGAATGACCAGGTGATGATATCGACTTGGCACGTCCACATTGGGTAATAGGTCAAGTGATGGCCTTGACTATAGCATGTACCCTACCACCTTTAATTCCCTGGTTAGTATTAAGTACATATCATACCTAACCCTCCTTTGGTATTCAATGAGCCATGGATTAAGGAAGCGTCAGTGCGACTCATGGAAACCTTTAACCCCAATTCACAATAAATGCAGTTAATATATTGTACAGTTTACAGTACGTTCGGACAGGTGGAGCCGAATGGGGTTTACTAGCATGGTACAGTGCTATAACATATTCATACTCGAAGTTTAACTGGAAGGCCTTACCTAACCACTATCCTATATCCAAATACTTTAAAATAAAGGGGCCTGCTTATATTAAACTTTTCGCAGAAGAGTATACTCTAATGCTCAATATTTTACCTAAGTTGTATGTATTGTAAATCTATGGTAATGGTTTATGTGTATGGTCTAACACGTAAGTATTAGGCCATAAACCCCAAATTCGTTGTATTATAAGCCTATGGTAATGGTTATAGGTACAAACAGATAGGAAAGTAATTATAGTTACAGGACTTTAAATAAACATTGAAATGTGGAGTAAGAACTTCTTATATCGTCGGTTTGAAAACTTTAAGTTGAGTGGTAATGACAGTCGACGATAGTAAGGACTCTAGAAAACTCTTAGAATCAAGCATTATAATAGAAATCCTACCTTTATTGATTATCGAAGTTATTCAAGGATAAATGTACAAATGGATTTTTTATTTTTTTTTAGATAGTTTTTGAGATACATTACATATGGTATCAGAGAAAAAATTTACAACATTGGGTCTAAACAGGGCCACATTAGTTTCTTAGTATATATTCTGATTTATGTAAAACTAATAAATCTTATGGTTACAAACAGAAATCCCTTTTTGTTTTGTGTTCATTATGGCAGCTCAAGAGGGTGTATAAATCAGGATGGAAGGAAATCCGCAGCAAGGACCTCCTGGAGATCCAAGACAGAACAGTGATGGAAGCTCACCCATGGAGGTGTTGGAAACAATAAGGAATCCTATTGTTGAGCTACATATTTTCAATGCCGACAATGAAAAATTGAAGAAAGCACAGTAGGAACAACAAGAGATAAAAAAGTCTTGTTGCATAGTATAGTAACCAAGAAAATCACAAAAGACGATAACCATGACGAAGAGGTCAACAAAAGGGCCTCCAAGAAATATGGGCTAGAAACAAAAAAAAGAGACAGTTCATCTGAAGGGACACCTTCAGCTGAAGACAAAACTAAACCAGACAGAAAAAGAAAACAAGTAGACCACCTTGAAGGAGAATTTAAAAAGATTAAACCAGTTACCTTTGATGGAGAATCCAGGATAGGAGAAGAAGCTAAGGTGTGGTTGTTGGACATCAGAAAATAATTCCAAATCTACAACTATTCCAACAACATGAAGGCCACAATGGCCATCTACAATCTGAAGGGGAAGGCCATCATTTGGCAGCAAGACCTGAAATTGGTGAAGGGCCTAAAGGAGAAACAATTGGAATGGTCAGACTTTAAGAAATATTTCAAGAAATAATACCTTTCTGAAAGATATTATGGAGGACCTTATAAATAAATTTCAGGAACTAATAAGGTTTGTACCGTACATCTGGGAGGATAAGGTAAAAATCTAGCGATTCTTAAGCTGTTTACCACAGTCCTAGAGGGACAGAATTGAGTTTGACAACCCCAAATCCTTGAGTGAGGTATTCAGGAAAGCACGAATGTGCTATGACCAGTATAAACAACAGGTAGAGTTTCCCAAATCCTATAAGGATAAGAAGCAAGATCGAATGAACCAGTGGGACAAGGGATACCAACCAACTCCTTATCGGAATGCAACACATTTTTTTCCAAGAAAGGATTTTCACTACAATCATCCGAATATGCAAGGCAACGGTAAACTGGTAAACCTAGGAACGAATAAGTTTGGGACAACTCCTACGTGTTGTTAAAGTGTTGGGAATGTGGAGAGCCTCATCTAAGGAGGAACTATCCACGTTTAATTTTAGCAAACAAAAATGTTGTTCTTAATTTGTAGAAAGCCTCGACAGTGGGAGACATGGGCAGAAGCCTACATCGGATAAATGTAGCCATAGATGGTTGACAAGTAGACCACTAGTCCTTGGTGGTAGAAATCAAAGGTAAAATCAATGACACTCGAATTTGTGTTTTAATTGACTATGAAACTATGTTAATTTATATTACTGCTGATGTAGTAGAGTCAAACAAACTTAAGAAACTGAAGCACGGAAAATCATGGCTTGTACAACTAGCAACAAGTACTAAAAGGAAAGTAGTTGACTTTATTTCTTATTTTGAGTTCATCTTAGATGGTCAAAATATAAGGACCAATCTGAACATCCTATCACTAGGATCTTACAATATGATTATTAGGATGGATTGGTTGGAACAACACAAAGAAATACTAGACTGTTATACAAATATAATTAGCTATAAAGATGATTTCAACACTATTAAAATAGCCCAAGGCATACCAAAACATGTATCAGTCAAACAAGTTTCAGTGATGGAACTCAAGAAATGTATTAGAAAGTGATGTCAAGTTTATGCCATCCAAGTGACGAATCTATTAGAAAAATAAGATAAGCCAAAGTTAGAAGACTTTGCTATCCTACATGAATTTAGAGACATGTTTGTGGATGAGATACCATAATTACCTCCTAGAAGGGAAATAGAATTCTCCATAGACCTACTACCCGGTTTAGCCCCTCTCTCAAAAGAACCCTATTGAATGAGTCTACCAGAACTGACAGAATTAAAAATACAATTACAGGAATTGTTGGACAAAGAGTATATCAGACCGAGTGTCTCACCATGGGGGGCACCGGTCCTCTTTGTGAAAAAGAAAGACGGTACTCTAAGACTATGTATCGATTATAGACAAATGAACAAAATTACTATTAAGAAAAAATACCCCTTACTAAGGATAAATGATTTGTTCGATAAAGTAGGTGGGCCCGAGATCTTTTCAAAGTTGGATTTATGATCCAGTTATCATCAAGTTAGGATAAAAGACGAGGACATGAAAAAAACAACGTTTTGGACAAGATATGGACATTACGAGTTCGTATTCATACCTTTCTGACTCACTAATGCACCAGACACGTTTATGTGCCTGATGAACATTATTTTCAGTCAATACTTAGACAAGTTCATGGTAGTATTTATCAATGATATTCTGGTCTATTAAAAAAAGGAGGACAAACATGACGAACACTTAAGTATAGTTCTGCAAGCATTGAGGAAACACAAACTGTATGCCAAATTTGACAAGTGTGACCTCTATCAAAAAGAAATACAATATCTAGGACATGTAATTTCAGCAGAAGGCATTGCCATAGACTCGGAGAAGACAAAATCCATTATGGAATGGTTGGTACCTAATGATGTAGTAGATATCTGGTCCTTCATGGGAATCTTTGGATATTACCGTAGGTTTATAGAAGGGTTTTCCAAAATAGCCTACCCTATCACATCATTACAAAAGAAAGGGACCAAGTTTAACTGGTTATAGAAGTGTCAAGACAGTCTTAACAAATTGAAGGAATCATTGACAACTGCACCCATTTTGAAGGTAGCAGACCCAGATAAAGACTTCACCATATGTGTTGATGCAAGTAAAGAAGGACTAGGTAGTGTCCTAAGTCAGGAAGGACATGTTATTTGTTATGAGTCCTGGAAAATAAAAGAACATGAGTGAAATTATCTCACTAATGACATGGAATTGGTAGTGGTAATACATGCCTTAAAAATGTGGCGACACTACACAATGGGCAGAAAATTTCTACTATTGACGGATAATAGCGGGGTGAAATATCTGTTTAGCCAACCAGATCTTAATGCAAAACAAGCAAGATGGCTAGCCTTCTTGAGAGAATTTGACTTCGAGGTCAGACATATCAACGGTAAGGAAAATAAAGTTGCAGATGCTTTAAGAAGAAGATTCCATGGGTTATTTGAGATAAGTATCAGCAGGGAAGAAAGTGATCTGGAACAAAGAATAAGGACAACAGGTATTAACGAAGGAAATTACACTAAGATGATGGTAGAATTTAAAAATAGTATCACAAACTCAGATAAAACATATCTAAGTATCGACAAGAAGGGACTATTACGACTTAAAAACAGACTTTACATACCAAATTCAGCAGAGTTAAAATTCACAGTTTTAGATGAAGTGCATAAGAAACCATATTCTTGCCATCCAGGTTACCAGAAATCAATAACAACACTTAGAAAACTATTTTACTAGCCTAATATGAAGGGAGAAACAACTGAGTACTTGTCTAGGTGCCAAGATTGTTAGCAGGTTAAGGCCAAGCACCAGCACCCAGCCGACCTATTATAGCCATTACCGGTACCAGAATGGAAATGGGAGACAATATCACTGGACTTTATAATAGGTTTTCCTACAACTCAGAAACAAAATGATTCTATCATGGTTTTAATTGATAAACTCAGTAAGTTTGCAAACTTTATTCCTATAAATTCTACTTTGAAAGCTATAAACATTGCTGAAATATTCATGAAAGAATTTTTTAGACTGCATGGTATTCCTCAAATGTTGATTTTAGATAGAGACGCAAAATTTACATCTGGTTTTTGGAAGGAACTGTTTGCAGAGCTAAACACTAACTTGAATTACAGTACAAGCTATCATCCACAAACAAACTGACAGACAGAAAGGGCAAACCAGATCATAGAGGATATTCTTCGTATGTACGTAAGAACAAAACCGACCAAGTGGGAAGACTACCTGCACTTGGTAGAATTTGCATATAACAATGGGTACCAAACTTCGGCTAAGTTGAGTCCTTTCGAAATACTGTACGATATAAAGTGTACGACTCCAATTAGCTGGGACAACCTGGCTGATAGGCTCATGGTTGGACTAGATATGCTCCAAGAAATGGAGAACATGGTAAGAAAGGTACAACAAAACTTTAAAGAAGCACATGACAGACATAAGAGCTATGCAGATCAGAAAAGAAGACACTTGAAATTTCAAGTGGGAGACCATGTTTATTTGAATCTCAAAGCTCGAAAAAGCTCGTTAATGTTAGGGAACTGTGCCAAGTTGGCACTCAGGTTTTGTGGGCCTTTCAATATACTAGCTCAAATTAGACCCATAGCATATCAACTTGCACTTCCATCTAATCTAAGAATTCATAATGTATTTCACGTTTCTTTGTTGAAAAGATATATTCATGACCCTACTCATATGATTGATTAGAACTTTTTTCAGGTGGAACGCTTGCACATTCTGGACCAGAGAGAAATAGCACTTCAGAAGAGAGTCGTCGCTCAGGTAAAGGTGCAATGGAAGCACTTTAGTCCTGAGGAGGCCACATGAAAGTTGGAGAGAGATTTGCGGAAATCTCATCGAATCTTGTTCCAAGAAAGGAATGAACATTGAGGACAGTCTTTTACTGAAGGGGGAAAGAATGTGACATCCCCCAAAAAATAAAATATTTTGAAATTTGAAATTGCTAGAAACTTATTCCATTTTTAGTAAATTCGAATTTGGAAATTTTTTTCCATGTATGGCAATTCTGAATTTCCAATTTGACAATTCTAATTAATTATTATGACTGTTGGGCAGAGATCTGATTTGACTCAACTAACTATTGACTATGACACTTGTATAAAAATAGAATATTTTATATTGATTGCAGGAGGACAAATGGAACAACCATGTTAAAATTATCTTACCATGACTCCATAAGTGGGGAACATGTTGGAAATACCTCTAGGATGATTGTTACAAGTGGAAAATCAGTGATTTGGCCATTCGATGCCAAAAATCAAGGATTTAGAAATCTATGAAAATTCCCAAGGGAGGGAAAAATACCTAGGGAAATCAATAAATAGTATATGTGAGGAGGTAGGATGCTGCCAAGTATGCTAGGGAAGGAGACTATTGATTTACTTGTTGTTATGAACAATACTTGAGTGTGAGGCAAGGGAAAAAATGTTGGACCTGTAGGACATTATTGAGGAGACGTTTTTCCACGTTCGCCCTCATGGATTCATGGTCAGGCTAGGGGGTATATGAGCAAGTGGTATTGGCTTCCATGTTCTACAGTTGGTAGGAATGTGGTTGTTCCCTTTATCTTTCAGCATATTATTTTAGATATGTTATTTTTGTCCCTTCTCTCGCTGAATGTTATATGGTTAAATACTTGATAGAATGCATCTGTTAATTCTAACTAGAAATAATATTAAGGATGAAAGATTGAATGCATCCTATTGAACTTAGGGACTTCTAGAATGTCTCCATACTAGTTCGGAATGGATTTTCCTTGCTGCATCATATTACTGTTATGAACATTAATTCCCATAAGTATACTAGCTGAACGAATATGCCTAGTCAATTCTTATAGAAGATTTGTGCTGTGATTTGGATTACTACTGTAGTAAGATAAAACATTGTAGTTGAAACCCCACAAATAAATTGTAATGCAGATTGGGATCATATATGTATTGAATGCCAACTGAAAACTACATAGTGTAGATATATGTATATGTATAGACGTATGCCTACTTTCTAGTATATAAAGGGATGCAGAATAGTAGAGTAATTAACTGAGATTTCTTCCATGTACCAGCTGAACAGTCATGATTATTAGGAGATAACTATAATTACAAGTTCCTAAGATTTATGTATATATCTATATTTAAATTACAGAAGAGACCTTGCAAATTTCAAGAATTATCATAGAAACCTACAACATTTACACATCTTAATATCAACCGATGTTTTAATGAAAAAGTTATAGGACGAATTGGTCTATGGGGCCATAGATTGGAATGTTGGAAATTATATTTGGAGTGAATCAGTTAACACAGTTTAGTTACCAGAACTAATCACGAGAGGCACAAAGGCCCAAGGAAAAATGGACATCCCAAAAATTCACATAATTTATTCATACTCCTGAATTAATTCATAACTGTGTAAATAACAACATAATCACCTAGAAATCAAAAGGGGAAGCCTTTAACGCGAGTACAATATAAGCAAAAATTTAATTTATTTACCATCATGCTATCTGGAGTCAACTATAGATAAGATATACATATAAGTCGGCAATAGCCAAGTACCTTTATTCAATTCAAAATCATTTTCTTGGAAGAAACCAATATGGTGTTAGTATATTAAATCAATGAAATAACCAATATACCATTACAAGAAAGCGAGAGGGAAACCATGAAAATTATTTTAATAATATATTACATATCTCATCCGGTTTTTGGAACCAATAAATATCCCACATTGTGTTCTATTTCAATGATAGAAATTACCATCACAAGACGGACTACCTGTAATCAAACAGTACTGAAACCGAAAAAAAACTACACTGTTAATAAAAGGAATGGAAAGGGACCATGCCCTTCCTCTAGAACAAAATAATGAGATAGATAGGGTTACAGGCATGGAACCCGAATACTTTTGTTTCCAAGGATGGGTGGGGTATCTGAAACTGCATACCGACAAGGACTCTGCAAAATTTGTACTATTAAAATATTAGTAACTAAATATGTCGTTGAAATATTAGAACTATATGAAAGAAGGGTGAATGAAATTATCCACAGAATGAAAATATATCACTTGATGAAACCTATACTTATCTTGGATTTGCTGTGAGCATGATCCATTTTCCCAACCATGGTCATCCACCAACCGAGAGGGGAGGAGCAAGCTTGATTAAGCGTATGGGTACCTCGCATCAAACAAGGCCCCATCTTTAGTTACAACATTTAGTTCAAGAAGGAAGTTATACAAGAAACTATGGTTTTCGTAAATATAACATTAGTTCCAGTACTGATTCCAGAGACATTAAACAATGAATGATTATACTCTGAGGTACATACAAGATACAAATAATATACTAGACAAAATGTTCGTGAGATAAAATTGAAATACAATTAATATGAATGTTAGACACAGGAATCCGTTTCTTTTAAAATTTACAAAGAAAGGATTAAGGTAACATAGAATGATTTAGCCTATTGACAGACCACGATAAGTCAATACAGAACCCATAAATACTTACCAGTTACATGATATAAAGCTTTCTAACCCGAGAGGTACCATTAAATCAGGATTTTAAAAAAATAAAAAAATAAAAAATATGAAAGATCTTTTCAGGGGCATTCTCTTTGGGGTTACGGGTTATTGGCGAGGATGATATACAAGTGAAAGGGACCTTTGAGGAAGATGAGAAGATCTAGGTCGAGGACAACATTATTCAGATACTAATCGGAGTATAACCAACCACGACGGGAATTTAGAGCCTACGAAACAAATAAAATTTATTTAATGTGGACAAGGAAATACTGCAATTACAGTGCAACGCTCTCACCCTAATAAACTTAACTTCTGGAATGGAATTTGGGTAAATATCTCACAAAAAATCAATACCAAACGATGATACAGGATAGTGAAGTAGAGCGGGAACATCACGCCCTAGAGGCAATCTACGTGCGAAACACCAAGAAAACAAAGGAACGAGGTATCAAGCCCTTTTGGAATTTCTAGAATAGATAAGAACGCAGTAATAAAACAACTTAGCAGAGGGGAGGAACTTCCAAGGCCTTCCTAGAGATTTGGCAATGAGCGAATAACCACTTACATATAGTATAATCACTACAACACGTAGGTTATCCATAGTGGTTGTAAGAGAAACAGAACTTGGCCACAAATCTATGACTAGAGATGCAGAAATAACAAGAAAAATTACCAGTGGGTTAGATAGTCATGTTGCCTCCACTATGAGAAAATCCTCACTGTTTTTTCCCTTCACCAAGAAATCGGAGACGCATAGCTAGAATTCCAGAGAACCTCCCCACAAGAAAAATCCATTAACCTAGCGAACTCCTTCCTTGGAGAATAAGGTTTCTGGGTACAAATGACAAGGTGATGAGATCAACTTGGCACGTCCACATTGGGTAACAGGTCAGGTGATGGCCTCGACTGTAGCATGTACCCCACCCCCTTTAATTCCCTAGCCAGGATTAAGTACATATCATACCTAACCCTCCTTTGGTATTCAATGAGCCATGGATTAAGGAAGCACCAGAAACCTTTAACTCCAAATCAAAATAAATGCAGTTAATATAATGTACAGTTCACAGTACATACATAAAGGTGGAGATGAATGGGATTTACTAGCTCGGAAGAGTGCTATAACATATTTTTACTCGAAGTTTAACTGGAAGGCCTTACCTAACCACTATCCTGTATCCAAATACTTTAAAATAAAGGGGCCTGCTGATATTAAAGTTTTCGCAGAAGAGTATACTCTAACGCTTGACCTTTTACCTAAGTCGTAGGTATTGTAAATCTATGGTAATGGTTTATGTTTATGGTCTAATGTGTAAGTCTTAGGCCATAAACCTGAAATTCATTGTATTGTAAGCCTATGGTAATGGTTATAAGTACAAACAGATAGGAATGTAATTATAGTTACACGACTTTAAATAAACATTGAAATGTGGAGTAAGCACTTCTTATATCATCGTTTTGAAAACTTTAAGTTGAGTGGTAATGACAGTCAATGACAGTAAGGACTCTAGCAAACTTTCAGAATCAAGCATTATAATAGAAATCCTACCTTTCTTGATTATCGAAGTTATTCAAGGATAAATGTACAAATAGAATTTTTTTTTTTTTTAGACAGTTTTTGAGATACATTACAATTACTTATTAAAGGGGGAGTATTTATCCATATGTAGTTTGGTGTCCTCCCATCTATTCCAACTGGCTCGTTTTGGAAGTTTTCTACTCTGGCAGTTTTTTTCTAGTTTTTGGGTCCCCGACTTTCAGGGCCATTTTGAGGCCATAAAAAACGTTCTTAGGGATCACCACAATTAGATTATAGATAGAGTTAAATTATGATGGAAATATGTGTATTCCTTGGATATACCTTTCCAGTGGGCTATCATTCACTTAAAATGGAGATCATATGAAGAAGTTATGAACCCAGGAAGTTGAAGTATTAACTTACCCCAACGGGGCCTACATGAATCTTGGTAATTAATCTCCTAGGGTAATGTTTTCGAATGTCTAGGGTTTTGGCATTCCTGTTTATTGTAAAACATCTTGGAGAGCCTAATTTTAACAATCTTCATGTGAATGATCCCAACCATCACATATATTCTCAGTGATAAGCTTCCAGCATTCTAGCAAGCTTGTTTTTTGTTGCATTTTGTAGTTTCAACATATTTTCTTATTGAATAGAAACCAGTTTTACTATAGATATGTTATTGTATATCTGGTATTCTTGTGTTTCTGTGTTAAGAATAATAATAATATGTACTCATTTCATTCTTCTCATAAAATCTGGATTAGTGGTATCATTGTGGTCTGCTCCTTGTCGTTCTTAATGCATGTCCCTGACATGGTTAGAGTACAAAAAATTGGGTCTCGAGCTTGTTTATCTTGAGTAAGAAAACTATCACAAGCCCAAGAAACCTCTCATGGTGGAAGAAAATAAAAATGACAGGACAGGAGATCCTTTGAAAATGTTGCTCGAGGAATCCCTCATGTAAAAGAGGAACTAAATGATGGATAGTTTTGCACAAATCCTTCAACGTATACCAATAGGCGACGCATCTTCCTTGAGTGGAGGAGTCTCCCCCTTCAAGGTACAAATCATCTTTTATATTCCCATATTTTAAGGTTTATAGATATAGATGTTGTAGAAAAATGGTTGGATGTTCTAGAAGGGAATTTTCTATCCATAACTTTTCGAATAGAGAAAACATTACGTTTGCACTCCTCAAAGTCATTCCCTATGTCAAAGATTGGTGGGAGAATTTATATGAGAAAAAGGAAAAAGAGGAACCCTCATTATTTACAGTTGCAGTCACTTGGGAATCCTTTAGGGATGCTATCAAGGAACAATACTACCCTTTTAGAATTTATGACGATCTATATACAAAATGGGCCACACTGCAGCAGGAAAGTGACCAAGTAGTTCCAGAGTTCGCAAATATCTTCCATACCTTGTGCACCAAGTTGGGTATCAAAGATTCTGAGCGAAATCTAGTGCTCACGTATCAGGGTGTTCTGCATAGATACATCCAGGAAAAAATGTAGTTTTTGGACATATCGTCCTTGGGCGCGACCTATCGATATGTCATCAAAATCGAGAAAAATATTCAACAAAAGATGCAAAAATTTGAGCCTAGGAACCCCTCACATCAAAATCAAGTAAAGGGAAGCCCTAACCCTTAAAACAAAGGACAAATAAAATATGAATAACCTCAGGACAACTGGTCTAGGCCATAAGTAAATAAGGACATCAGAAAGACAGAGAAAGACAGTCGAAAGTGGTGCAACTTTGATAAGAGCCCCTGGCATAACATTGTTGATTGTCACTGAAAGAAATCATTGGTGGCTGACGTGAAAGCCTCTAAATTATATGTGAGTTACAACTTTGAGTCAGAACCAAAAGGGGGGAGATGCATCATTAGTGCAGATCCCATTTCCATTGTTGCTTCCACCAAGGTCTAGCTTGGTGAACCAGACAATCCAGAAGGAGAGCACCTCTTTCATTCACAGATGTGGGTAAAAGGGACCCCGCTGCAATTTATCATTGATAGTGGTAACCAGAAGAACCTCATATTAGAAGAGGTCATAAAGAAGTTATCCCTTCTAACATTTTTTCACCGACATCCCTACATGATTGGATGTCTCTACGAAGGAAGTGATCTCTGGATCAACCAATAGTGTTTTCTATCATACGACATCAAGCCCTTCAAAAATGAGGTATTGTGTGATGTTTCTCCTCTCAAAGTTTGTAATTTTCTTTTGGTCCAAGCATATTTATTGAAACTTCATTATGTATGCAATTCTATGCCTGCCAGTATTATTATTACTTTGAACAGGAAATTATACAAGATACATGAGGTAGTCTCACCTAGTGCTATTTCCTTGATCTCTTACAAGAAATACAAGAAGGTCATCTCTCTGACTAAAATTTTTGTCTTCCTTGTGATTCGATCTCCATGGCCGACATCTTCACATAGAAAAATAAAGTTGACAAGGTCATGGCAGAATAAAAATATATCTTCTTCTCAAATTCCAGGGTACCTATGCACTGTCAGGTCAAGCATCCCATCTATCTGACCCCCAACACACCACAGTCCAATTGGCCATTCTACCATCAATCTTTGT
Organism: Picea sitchensis; assembly: GCA_010110895.2. Taxonomy (NCBI): domain Eukaryota; kingdom Viridiplantae; phylum Streptophyta; class Pinopsida; order Pinales; family Pinaceae; genus Picea; species Picea sitchensis. The sequence continues at coordinate 167,726 of SNQJ01S0021761.1, read as the reverse complement.
TAGAGAATTAGGAGATCAAGCGACATATCAAATAACTGCTCCAAAAGGGGAACATATGTCCTGACTCATCTCCTTGTAGGATCCCAATCGTGTTGGTACAGAAGAAATACAGGACCTGGTGACTCTTCATTGATTACCGAACCCTAAATAAAATCATATTTGAGAACTGATACCTGATTCCCTAAATCAATGATCTCCTTGATCAGATCAAGGGGGAAAATACTTCACTAAGATTGATCTGAAGTCTAGATACCACCAGGTCCCCATAGAACAAATAGATGTATGGAAGACCTCCTTCAAGACAAAATAAGGTTTTTTTGAATGGATAGTCATGCCCTTTGCTTTGAAAAATGATCCATCCAATTTCATGAGGATGATGGATGATATTCTGAAACCTTTCAACAATACTTTTGTAGTGGTGTATCTGGATGACATCCTCATCTACAACAAGACTTGGGTGGAACACTTGTAACATATTCAACATGTTGTACATACCCTTTGGTAGCATAAGCTATATGCCAACTTGGAAATATTCTCCTTTGTCATGGACATGTTGTAGTACCTAGGCTACATCATGGATCAACATGGTGTGCATGTGGATCCAACCAAGATCAATTTCATCTGTGACTCGCCAACCCCAACCAAACTCACTAGGCTTCAAATATTCTTAGGCCTTGCCAATTTATATCACAGGTTCTTCTTGGGATTCTCCCATATTGCATGGGCCATCAGCCAAGTAACCAGGGGTGGTGGTAAGGAAACACTTATGTAGGGCCTTTTCCAACAACAAGTGTTTGATGATTTAAAACAATTCGTGTGCTCAACCCCAATAATTTCATTACCAAACCTACAACAACCCTTTGAGATCGAGACATATGCTTCAGACTATGTTGTGGGTGCATTTCTTACTTGAAATGACCACATTGTGGCCTATCATAGTGAGACACTATCATATGTTGTCCATAAGTACCCTACTTACGATAAAGAAATGTACTCCACTGTGAAAGCCTATCACCATTGGAGACACTACATTCTCAGAAAGGATACAATCATCCACATGAATCATAGGCCACTACAGTTCATTCAGACATGATGAAAATTGCAGAATGGCCTCCATCAGAAGTGGTCCCCATACTTGGAGCAATTCCACCTCAACATCAAGTATAAAAAAGGCAGTACCAACCGAGTTGTTGATTTCCTTAGTTGACCTATAGTCACAACACTCATGATGGTGCTAGACTCTTGCAACAACAAGACATGCAGATGGCCCAACCTCTATGAGTCAGACCCTGACTTTACCACCACATACCAAATCTTGGGCGCAAACTTAGTTGTCGCTAATTTCCATCTTTAGGAAGGGTTATTGTGGCAATTGGTCCATCTTTGTGTTCCTTAAAGTGGGTGAGTGAAGCTAATTTGGGATGTCCACTACAGTTGGATGGCAGGACACTTGGGCATCGAAAAGACAATGGCAGTGTTGCAGAAACATTTCTACTGGCCAAAACTTCGAAAGGATGTCAACAAGTATATCAGGTCCTGCATTTCCTGCACTATTACAAAACCAAACACTAAGAGATAGGGCCTATATACACCCCTTCCTAATCTTGACAGTCCATGGGAATCCATCTTAGTGGACTACAAGTCGGGCCTTCCATCCACCAAGAGGGGAAATGACTCTGTTTTTGTGGTTGTTGATCGATTTTCCAAGATGGCAATCCTAGTCGCCTACAAGAAGAGAATCACAATAGAAGCCACTGCCAAGCTGTTCTTTGAACGACTATGGGTACATTTTTTAATCCCACTAACCATTGTCTCAGATCGGGACAATCGTTTCCTCAGCACATTATGGTTAAGCCTATGGTATTTTTTGGACACCAAGCTCACCAAATCTCGTACCTTCCACCCCCCAAAAAATGGCCACACTGAGATCGTCAATCATATGATCGTACATATCCTACACATGTACAATTACAAGAACCCCTACAGATGGGATGTGATTCTTCCCTATTTTCAATGTAGCTACAACCGAGCCCTCCATAGCTCAACCGGCTAGAACCCCTTTCAGATTAGGTTGGAACTACAACCATTGGGTCCCATGCATGTTTCACTACCTCTTGCGGCCACCCCAACCGACTCATATCCTGCTCGAACTGAAGCTGAAAAATCCTCTTGGTTCATTGAATGGATCTAGCACATCTGCTAACAAGTTCAAGATATTTTATAGAAGTCCAATTCCAAGTACAAAAATTTCCATGATCAACATCAGGTGCCACATAAAGTTTAGGTGGGAAACAAATTGTGGTTTCACTTGCAAAAATAATGCCTTACAAGGCCATATCAGAAGCTTCTCCCACTCTGTTATGGACCTTACACCATCACTAAGGTTGTTGGTGACAATTATTTTGATATCAACATTCCCCATTTCCTTGGCACACGCCAACAAAGGATCCAACTTTATCGAGTTGTCAAACTAGGGCAGCTCCTGCACTAAGGCAAGTGGCTCACTGGGGGTCAAATCTAGTAGGAATTTCCTCATATGATGGGGGAACTCAACAAAATGGAGACCATTTATTCCTAATGGGGGAGGATAGATCCATATGGATTTTGATGGCCTCCCACCTATTCCAACTAGCTCATTTGGCAATTGGAAGTTTGGAATTTTGTTTCTATTTTCGGGTCCCTAACTTCCGGGGCCATTTTGAGGCCCTAAACAACATTTTTAGGGCTTGCCACAATTATACTATAGTCAGAGTTAGAGTTTGAAGGAAACATGTGTATTCCTCCGATAGACCTTTCCAATGGGCTATTGTGTGCTTAAAATGAATATCCTATGTAGAAGTTACAACCCTGGGAAGTTGGTGTACTAACTTACCCCAACGGGGACCACACGACTTTTGGCACTTCATCTCCTAGGGTTATGTTTCTGGATGTATAGGGTTTTGGAATTATTTTTTATTGTAAAAAGTATTGGAGAGCCTCATTGTAACCATATTATTGCGAATGAGTGCATTTGTCACATCTGTTCTTAGGGATAATCCACCACCATTCTAGAAAACTCATTTTTCGTTGCATTTTACAGTTTCAACACATTTTCTTATTGAATAGAAACCAGTTTTACTATATCCATGTTACTGTATCTTTATTATTATTATATTTTTTTGTTAAGAATTATAATAATATGTATTCATTTCATTCTTCTCATAAAACCTAGATCACCAATAGCCTCTACACAACCAGTCCAAGACCCGGGACAAGAAGGGTAAAGGAAAGATGAAGAATGACACTGGGAAGTGGTGTGATTTCCACAAAATAACCTGGTTCAACACCGATAAGTTTTGATCGAAACAATCAAAGGTAGACAAGGTCAAAGATAAGGAGCCAAACCCTAATTCAGAATCCAATCCAGAAAATATTGAAACTAGACAAAAAATCAACACAGACCCCACTGCTACGACCATAACAATTCAACCAGAAGAACCAGTAGATCCTGAAGAGGGGGATCATCTCTTCCATTCAAAGATATGGGTGAAGAGTACCCCATTTCATTTCATTGTCAATAATTATAGTCATAAGAACCTCATCTCAGTTAATGTCATCAAACAGTTGGGGTTGTCGACAACACCACACCCATAGCCATACAACATCGAGTGGCTTCACCAGGGACAAGATCTTCATGTCAACCAGTAGTGTCGCTTGTATTATAGCATCCATCCCTTCAAGTATGAGGTAGTGTGTGATGTTTCCCCTATTTATGATTGTGATTTTTTTGGGGGCCAACCATATATGTGGAAACGTCATGTTGTTTATGAGTTTAGACCTTGTAGTGTCATTATTACTCTGGATAGTCATCTATATAGAATACCATAGGTAGTTATGACTATTGCTCCAACAAAACATTGTCGCAATGTAATCTCTCATACTACAAAATTCATCCTCTCCATAGTCTTTTCAAAGGATGCAGAGAATAAAACTACAACCATTGTAGCATCAACACCTTCTATCCAGCAAAAAAATATTTCTGAAGAAAAAGAAGATATTGTTTCTTCACCTACAATGGTTCTTGCATAATGCCCCATCAAATCCAGAGACAACAGGTTGGTGGAAAAGATTCAACCCCGCCAACAACAGGTTGGTGGAAAAGATTCAACCCCGCCAACAACAGGTTTTTGATAGTCTTCCACTAACCAAGAAACAAAACTTCTCCAACAAGGCACACATCTCACCAAGCTTCAGATTCAAAAAATTCTTTCCCCTCTTCCCTGGAAACTCAACACAATAGAGACAATTTATTCCTAATGAGGATGGATTGATCTAGGTGGATATTGGTGGCCACCAACCTATTCCAACTAGATCCTCTTGTCATTCTTTATTTCACCATGTTCTTCTGTACTTATTTGTAATTATGGGTTCTACACTTCTGGGGCTATCTAAATCCCTACGCATCTTCCAGGTGGATATTGGTGGACTGCCACCTAATCCAAATGACTTAATTTGAGATTTTTCATGTCAACACATATTTCTATACTTCGAGGGCCATTTTGGGGCCCTAAACAATGTTTTTTTGGGGTGCCACAATCAAACTATAGACAGAGTGAGAGTTTGATGATGTAATGTGTAGTTCTCAAAAATACCTTTTCAATGGGATACCATGCGCCTGAAACGGATATCATATGAAAAAGTTACGACCCCGGGAAGTTAATGTATTATCTTACCCAAATAGGGCCCACGTGACTTTTGGCGTTTCATCTCCTAGGGTTAGATTTTTTTATGTCTAGGGTTTTGGAATTCATGTTTATCGTAAAAAGGATTTTAGAGACTTATTGTAATCATCTTCATGTGAATGAGCGTAGCCATCACATATCTTCTCAGAGATAAAGTTACCACCATTATGGCGAGTCTTGCACTCTGTATTTTTATAGTCTCTTTACAATTATTTCATTAATAGAAATCAAGTATTGTTGTATTTATTTGTTTCTTGCAAATTTCATGAGTATTTCATTGTAATTGGTGTGCTTTCATTTCATTATGAAAATAATCTGGATCAATAAGTGATGTTACTGGATTTAATAATCATGACCTTAGTCTTATTAGTATTAACAATCATACCCATATTGGATCAAGAATCCTTGAGGATTCTTAGTTGGTTTTCAATATCATGGGGATTCCTTGCCATAAGAACAATATCATCAGCATAAAGAAGAATATTCATGACTATACTAGCGAGAGTAGGGCTGACACAACCTTCTTTTTCCAAGAAATCTTCTAACTTGTCAATGTATATGCCAAAAAGAATAGGGGACAAGGGACAACCTTGTTTGATTCCAATATTCCAGTTAATATCTTTTGACCAGCCCTCGATTTTTTTAAACTTAGCAATAATGTTCTCATACATCCTTATTGCAACGTCCCTCAACTTGAGAGGCAATATTATCTCTTCCAACCTATTCCAAAGGTTTTTCTTAGGAACCATGCCAAAATCTTTTCTAAAGTCAACAAAACAACAAAAATGATTGGTTTTAGTATTGCATAACTCCTTTGAAATGATCCTAAAGGTAACAATATGGTCCACAGTTGAATGATATCTCTTAAACCCGATCTGGCCTTTAGCTCTTTTACTGTGAATTTCTAGCAAAAGGCTATTCTTCTTTTCCAAAGTAATTCCATAAAGCTTTCCTAAAATCGATCTAATCATAGTTGTCCTATAATTAAAGAGAATGTTTATATCCCCATCTTTAAAAATAAGAACAATGAGGCTTTGTGTCTAGGGTTTAGGGAATCCCTGATTGAATGCTAAATTGAAGAGATTTAGTATGTGAGGGATAAGGATAGTCCCTCCGATTTTAAAAATTTCAGCTTGGCAGCATTCAATGTCCTTAGCTTTCCCATTTGCAAGCTTCTTAACCACAAACTCTATGTCATCTAAAGATAAAACTTATTCCCCTGTAGGGACAATGATGATGGTGTCCATGGAATTAGGGAACTCGTAAAGACTTTTAATATAGGAATTCCAGTCCCTAAAGGAAATCCTATTATTTTCTTTAGTATTGTGGTTTATAATTTGGCTCCAAAACATCTTAGGATCAAGCTTATATACTTGTGAAAGTTGTTCTTTCCTTTTATTGATATAGTACATTTTTTTATTTTTAATTAGGGATTTGTATGTATTGATCTTATCAAGTTTTAAAGACTTATTAGAAGCATCCCTAATGGCTAGGACATGACACCTATAAAGAGAACTTGTTAATAGACGTGGAAAGGGTAGTTATAAAATTATGATAGAGTTCTTCAATGTTATCCTTATAAATTAGGATATTTAATTTACTATTTAAATCTTTTAAGAAAATGTCAACTTTACTTATTCCTTTGATTATCATAATTTTCTTCAATGGAGCTCCTGTGCGAAAAATTATAAACTTAGGGCTAAAGGTTTATGATCAGAGTTGGGCTTGTGGTCATTTATAAACTGATTTAAAAAAATAAGTGAAAATAATTTATATTTTTTATTTTTTTATTTATAACACATTATTTATAAAACAATGCTAAAAAATATTCAAAAGTGGTTTCCAAACCAACCAAGTCTGTATCCTAACTATGACATACATGGAAACTTGGGCCAATTTTTAGAGTTGAATTCTATGGTCACATCCCATAGGTTGAAGGGTAATTATAAGAGAGCTAATCATGTTTAATGTATGATTTCCCTATCCACTAATTATATTTTAAATAAGATGGTTCAATTAATTTAAAAAACCAAGCTTATTGATTACTTATGAATTATTTACGTTTAATTTTTACATGTGTAAGCGTACATCAACCACTGAATCGTTTTCATTGTCTTGAGTTAGATACATATTAAATCAACCACAACTAAATCATTTTCATTTTCTTAAGTTAGATACACATATTAAATCTTTAGAGTTGAATAACATATTTTACGAACATATTAAATCCTCAGGGTTGAACAACATGTTTTAACTATTTATATTATTATATTCAATCTCAATAATTAAGAAACAACTTAACTACTTTCAATAACTTTATAATAAGACTATTTTAAAAATAAAAAATGAAATTATATCCCAAACTATCATTTTAAAAGTTTAAAAAATATATTTGAGTTTTATATTATTGTAATCATATCCACAATTATTGAGCAACTGATTAACCTCTTATAAAATTTGATTTACAAGCAAACTTAATTTTAAAAGTTTAACTAACATGTTTTTAACCAAATCTTGAATTTCAAAATTTAATTATCCAAACCCTGAACTTAATCATTATAACAACCATCTTAATATTTTGATACAAAACTCATATACAATTAAATATATAATGTTGTGCATAAAATTTCTAACTAATAACACAAAATTTCCCAATTAATCATTCAATGTACTCACAATTTGACTAAATCCACATTGTGACTTTCATGGGCATGTCTACATCCTCTTAAAGTGAACAACAATGCCACTCCATTGGTACTAGTAAATATTTTAATCCTAGTTCACAAAGTTCAAAAACTTCCAGTTAGTCCTAATATTGTTGTTAGACTTCTAAATGTAAACTGTGTGAGAGTATTGATAGATGGAATGTCCACTCAAAAAATCTAATGTCCCATAAACTCTACACATAGTTTACATCCATAAATCTAAAAATAATATAAATCCTAATAATTCTCGATTGTTCTCAATAGTTTCTAGTTTCTGAAAGTTTCTAAAAGGTTGATGACAATAGTGCTCATTTTTTCCATCTAACTCTCGAACAGAATAGGGGCTAAGCCCACACGAACAAAGGTATAGGAGATATTTGTTTTCATTGACCATAATTTATGTCAATGTACTTCTGGTTTAGAATTGAATAACGATTTTTACTGAGCATTGCGTGTAAAATGATTAGGAGTTTGATCACCAAATGGAGTCACACAACATGCATAGTAGAGAACCAAATGGGATAAGAATTACATTTTCGGGAAAATGTCAAGGTAACATCCAAAAAACCCTAGCGTTAATATAATAAGAAATCCTTACTTGATTTTAGAGTTTGGAAAGGCTCACTTAAGCTAACGGATACTGAAGAAAACCATACCAAATTGTTGTTTACTTCCTCATACTGTGCACTACATGCACAACAGATCACCAAATGACAGGAAGAGAGAGGGGAAAATTGGTCAAAGCATCCTCTAACAAATGCCAACATTGATATGCTCGGGTTAGCACTAGAAACCCTTTCTCATTTTTTAGTGTTACTACTAATCACTATGCTACTCGAGCCATGAAAAGAATGAATGTGAAATATACTCTATCTATATAATCTACTAATCTATTACATCGCAATCAATCTAATCTAATTTGCTAAGTTTATACATTGGGAAATTATACATCTGGGAAACTATGAGAGGGAAACCATAGGTTAATTTACATGTTTCTGATGTTGCATAGATTCATTTTCTTCTACATTTCCATTTGTTTCTGTAGGCAATTCCACCATTTTCATTTTTATTTTTTTTAAATGTATGCGGATAATATTTTTAGAATCAGTGGGCCAAGCCATGAACAAGTAAATTCTCTGAAATTCTCTTCTATCCTTGACACAAAATTAACAAAAAATAAAATGAAAATGAATGCCATAAAATTAATTAAATCAAGAAGAGGAAACTCTTCTATCCTTAACACAAAATAAAAAATTAAAAAAAATGAAAATGAATGACATAAAATTAATTGAATCAAGAAGAGGAAAAAAATCATTAAAGAGAACTTACCATTTTATTGTATGGCATATAAGATCTTCCAAACATAATAATTGGTCTGTTCCTTGCTCCTCGGAAATTAAATTTAAAACATAACAGAAATCAAATGAAATCAGAGATAATTTTTTAGGATTAATTTCAATTACTTCTTTATCTAATGAAATTAAAAAATAACAAGGAATCACGAAACAATTAAATTAAAGGCCTAAATACTGTTGAATCCACTTGCTAATATATCCAATTCTATGAACACTAATCCAATAAACTCACCATCAAGGAATTAAGGCATATGCAAATCAGGTTAGCCCCTCGAATCTCCATGCCACCATAATCTAATATGCGTTGCAAAGGTTTTGAATGGTCTCAAATGTGTCTTGAGTTCTGCCATGATTTTTGTTCTCTCAGTTATCAAAATATACGGCACAATCAGAGCGCTCCATAGTAGGACCCTATACATGAACACGAACTGAATCGGTTGACCTTAAGTTTCTCTGTGTTAAGGTGCAGAGCATACCAGAGGAGCTCCATAAAATGTGCCTCGTTCTCGGGCACCGTACGACCTCCCTATCATAATGCATTGAAATCATTGAGGTAACGCTCAATGAATTCCTCTGAAAGGTACCTCTCTCAGAACCATTCCTCGAACAGTTCCCATGAAACATCTTCGACCACCATGTTCAGTTGCGGTAGGAGCATATTCCACCATAGAAGAGCGGTCCCCTTCAGTTGAAAGACAACCATATGGACCTTCATGTTGGAGGTATAATCGCGAAGTGAGAAGCACATCAACATGTTCTCCAACCATGCCTCGGCAGCTGCACCATCCGGGGCACCAAAGAACTCGGGAAATTTAACCTTCTCGAGTTCACGATGAAAGCTACTAGTAATGGTCGGTGCACATGGTGGAACCTCAATGGGTGTCGGCACCCTGGCCTCATCTCTGTCCAAGCAGTTGATCAATGCCTCAAACATGCACTTGAAAGATCTCATCATCCCAACTACATTGCCAACTGCTATTTTCTCCTGTCTGGGAACCTGCTCCTCTCCCCAGGGGTTAGACCCCTAAGGCATGGATGCTACTGGAGGTGTTGCGCCTCCTCCCCTAGCACCCCGTCGTCTGCCTCCGCGGTGTCCTCTAACAATGATTACCTGCACACACACAATCAACTTGATCAACAATAGTATAATCAAATCCTGTCAACGAAATCCGTAGTGATCACAAGTCGTGGGTCAAACCTGGCTCTGATACCATATGCAACGGCCTCCTCGTTACGACCACAACCTATTATAACAAGTGCAATTTTTATTAATTTTTTTTTGTGAGTGTGTGCATGTGTACAAGGATAATAAATACATTCAACTCTGTTTCACCATACGATGATGAACATGACACATGCAATGTGTTGACAACATAAAGATCTAAGACACATATAAACCTCTGCCATCAATGAATGACCATCAACCAACAAATAAAACGACTGACTACCCATCCGTCCTACCCTGAAAGGGTTAGGAACTCCAAGACATATAAGCAACGCTCAAGCCCAGGTTCCCATCGATTTTAACCATTTAAGGTCTCAGGGATGGCGACTATTCTGAGGAACATGGAGGTGTCTATATCCCGCCCGACACAAGCAGACCAAGCAATAAAATGATGACAACCACGTACAACAATAATTAAAAAATAACCATGACCATTACAAAAACACAAACCCGAAAGAACTCCAACATCAACCAACCATCATTAGGACAAGGCATTATCCATGACTCAATTAGCATCAATTACTGATCCGTTACTCCCTGTAATTTCCATTAGTTCACGAGTTGCTAAATCTACTCCTAAAAATAATGTAAAATCAATTGATTGAAATTCCCTATTACCAAATGACTGATTGTACTTAGTTTAAGGACATTGCATTTTTATATGTAACAATTCGACAACATTCAACCACATTCCCACAATGAGGTCAACACTATCTCTTTTTAAATAACCTTGCCAACAAATATCAATCACCTTACCTCTTGACCTTACTTAAGTTATAATTATAGAAAGTATAAGGACTAAAAATAAAAGAAAATAAGAATTGAATAACACATCATCACCTAATTACAATAATATTTAACATTTATTTTATGTGTGTAGGATTATACATTTGACAACATTCAACCATATTTCCCTAAAATGATATCAACATTATCTCTTTTTTCTAACCTTGTAGATAAATAATAACCACATTACATCTTGGGTGTTATCAAAGCAATAAAATTGCACTAACTTTACCATAATACCATATCAACATCACGTTTTATATTAATATGACTTGCAAATAAAATAATGATCACTGCACTTCTTGTATGTTACCAATGCAATACATTATAATAACTCACCTTAAGACAAATCGACATTTCACCTTATACTATAATGATCTTGCAATAAATAACAATAAAATTCGGTTCATGTGGTCTAACACTAATGCTATATTTTGATTTAAAATGAACATAATATTACCATCAATGATAAGGTATACAAAAAGGGCCTGCAACTAAGGTAACTAAACTAAAATATCTAAACTATAAAGGATAACCTCCTTAACGTCCTTTTTTTTCCATGGAAAAGTTACTCTATATATTCAACAGAATATAAAAATTTACAAATCAGCATCTATAACAAAGAACAGAGACATGTGTGCATATCAGCGGCCAGTTACATAGAGTAGTAGGATCATCGAATGGACAGAATATGGGAATTTACATCAGAATCCAGTCAGATTGTAAAATGGACAAAAATCCAGTAAAAATCAAGAATTGTAAAATCCAGTTACACAGAACACCATAAAGGACACCATATATTATAAAGACTTCTCGACTTAAGTAACTAAACTAAAATAACTATCTGTAAATGATAACATCTGTAACGGTGGATGAAAAAGGATATTTATCTCCTTCACAATAAATTCATATCGAAATATACTTGCTGCTATAAATTGGATTTACGATTTGGCAGAGAATTACACAAAGGGTGAACGGAATTAATGTTGTGTAAACAATGTGGTAGTTGTGGGTAGACGGAAAGAATGGTGTTGTCGCTGAGTGAACAACACCGTTGCGGACTTGTGCAGGGGTAAATTAGTGTCGTTGAGTGGGCAGAGGAGGGTGGAACTGTTTAAGGAGTTTCCAATTAGGTCCAAAAATCTTCTCAATGCATGCCCATTCACTAGCCCTCATGCCATGCATTAAGACAAATGAATAACAGTCGAAATGCCCAGCGTATTACACCCAAAACACAGGGGAATTATGCCCAAAAACGTAGTGGTTCATATTTGTAAAACACAGGCAAGTTTGCCCCCTCTCGCTGTTTGCGATTCAATCCCAATACGCATGGGGTCTATGCCTAAAACGGAGAGGTACTGAACCTAAGGATGGACAAGTTCTGAAGGTAAAAAAAAAATTGCAAGCTCAGTACAGAAGAAGCTCGGCTACACCCTAACGTAACTGGCAATGGATAGCCTAGTTGGGTTGATCGCTACCTCAAGATTTTGGAAGAGCAACGTGGAACTGTAGAAGAGGCATAAATGATTTAATTTCAAAGTTTATAAGTTTCCCTTGCAGAAGCGGTCGGATAACGCAGGGTACAGTGCCAAAAATTTCAAAGGACAAGACATTCACTGGTCAGAGGATTGCGAACGCAGAGCTTAAATTTACCTCAAGAAGCAAGAAGGAACTGGGTAACAGACAGTCGTGGAAAAAATAATATCAGGGTAAGATCGTGTAACAGGGCAATCCGTGGGATCTGTGTGATAAATAACTTGGTTAGTAAAACAGATGGTAAAAATATAGATCAGGGTAAAAATCATGTTGAAAAACAACAATCTAGAAAATGGTTTCCAAGTAAAAGGTAGAATGCTGTCAAAAGGATTTCGAATTCATAACCACCAACTGCCAAAAATGAAAAGGCCAGAAAGGGGTTTTCTTGGGTAATCAAATTGCAAAGGAGTGTGCCAGAATCAGTTTTCCAGCGTGGCTGTACAGAGTGAGCTAAGTCGTACAGGGGATAGAAATGAAATGATCACTACCAGGCTAGAGGTTACCCAATTGACACAGTAAAATTTACAGCAATATTAAAAACACAACAATCCATCGGAGTAAGTAAATAAAGAACAACCATTCAACCCAACGATAACCAACATCTATTTAAATTAAACATTCATCCATCTAGATTGCCATTACACAAGTAGATCTAATCATAACCTAATGCAGTCTACTCTACAAATCAAAGAGTGTACCGTTTCCCTTTTCCTGCTCCGAGTGTCATCCACGCACTCTGTGCCGCTCCCACTCGCCGACCATCGAGACCTCACCGGTACCTCCCAGCCAATCTCTAGGGGTACTCTGCTTCCCCCTTATCCCCTCGAGCCGCAAAGGGGCCACACACTATCGAGATGGTATGTCTAGCTTCCTATCTCGCCTCACAAGGCCAAGCTACCACTCCTATCCGAGATGGAAAATCCCAACTCTCCACAAGTAATCAGTCAAGTCACAATCCGACAGTGTAACGTTACGCTAACAACCAATCCCTTTCTTCCTCATCTTCCCTTTCTTTTATAGAGTTTTTAGCACCTCCAAATTTCCCTAAATCACATTTAAATTAAGTTTTAATAAAAATATTCTAAATATTCTTCTTCGCACAAGTGTCGTCCATCCCCCTCTTTCCTCCATAATTATTTTCTTTAAATTTATTATTTGTCTCATTTCCCTCACCCACCTAGAGTTTCTCCTAAAATTACTCCTAGGTGTTCCTAGATTCCCTTACAGGTTTAATTACTTTCCCTAAAATGAAGTTGCTAATTTAGTTCATTTTAGAAGGTTCTTAATTGCAGATTTCTTACTATGTTGACCTCGCTTTTTACCATAAGTTCCCCTCTTTCCTTTATTATGTTTCCCCCTATTCCTTAGTTTACTAAATTTTATTATTTTCTTCTTTCCCCTTTTTATTAGAGCCACAATGGCAGTTGCGCCATTCAATCTTTTCCTTTTTATTATTAATTTAATATTTTTTAATACTTTCACAAGTTAAGAATTAATTTCTTCTTGAAATTTTAAATCCACTAGTTTTAATTAAATTCTTACTCTCTTCATTTTACTCCAATTTTTTTTATGAAGACTAAGACTATTACTTAAGTGGGTTTTAGTTTAAATTTTTTTATTTTTATTTTTATAGGGTCTCTTTCTTAAGGTTAGACAAAATTTTACACTAGAGAAGTTTTAGACATAGGACTTAGATTTTGAATTGAGCGACACTTAATTAGGGAGGCCGTTTAAGAATTTCTTAAGGCGTTAATGTCTTAGGGCCATCTAGGTTTGTTCCTTCATCAACATTAATGCGGCATGCCCTTCAGGATGCACCACGTGCTCCAAGGGTGCCACTCACCTCTAGTGTTTCCTTTGCGCGATGTGCCCTTCAGGATGCACCACATGCTCCAAGGGTGCCACTTGCCAATTTTTTCTTCTTTTACACGACGTGTCCTTCAGGATGAACCACATGCTCCAAGGGAGCCACTCACCAACTTGTGTTTCTTTTACGCAACGTGGCCTTCAGGATGCACCATGTGCTCCAAGGGTGCCACTCGCAAACTTGACTGATTGGTAGACATCAATAACCCCTGGAGTCAACACTTCACCAAGTGAACTTGTGGGAGACTATAGGCTCTAAGGAATAAGGCCCCTGCCTTATTGTGTTCCCTTTAGAATCATCATGAGTGATTGTCGCAGTCTGCCCCCACGGCATCGTGGATCCTCTCGAACTAAGTAATTGTTAACCTACAGTTTGAGCCAGAACGGGAGTTCTAGTAGGCTATGGCAGGGCTGCTGTCCACACCTCTCCCTCAACCTCTATGGAAATCATGTGTAGCCCCTTTACTCCATATGTGATTCTGGTTGGCAAGCTATCATCAACCTGCATCATCAACAATCGTGTCAAAACATGTCCAAATCATATCATCAAATCAAATATACTAAAATCACATTAAACAATCAACTCCAAAGCACACTCCCTGACTCGATCTCGAGTCCAAGGGGTCTCGTCGATGCCTCTGCATCCTCAAGGTCAAAAACCCTGCACACTTAGTAAAACCGAGTCAATAGCACCTGTCCATGTCAAGAAGTAAAACATCATGTCATCTATCATATCGCATCATAATCAAGGATAAATGTTTTCTTATCATAAAAGTCTAGTTCACTTGTGAGCAAGTGTCCCCAAAGAATAAGTTTTCTCAGTGCGCCAGAGCGGGATGTTACATACACCCCCTCTTGGTCTAAAATTCATCTCGAAGTTTCATAGTAATAATGTCGAAATAAGTGTATCACAGTATCATAAGTCTATCTATCAAACAAAATGGGAACTTCTGGCACATATCATATGCGTCCTCCTAGGTCACCGAGTGCGGACTATAACTGTCCCACTGGACCTTGACCTGATCTACCATTCGACATTGTAACTGTCAAATGCGATGATCTAAGATGCGGACCAGCTCAGCCGTGAGAGATCCCTCATCCGATACCTACAAGGAACACATGTCAATCACCTGTGTAGGATCACTAATATAATGTCTCAAAATAGATACATGAAAAACATTGTGCATACGGCTCAAAGAATCAGGCAAGGCTAGTCGATAGGCCACGGGCCACTTTCTCTCCACAATATTGAAAGGTCCCATGAACCTAGGAGAGAGTTTATCTCCCTTTCCAAAATTGATCGAACTCTTATGTGGTTTAACCTGCAAGAAGACTCGATCGCCGACCTCGTAACTACGATCGACTCGGTGTCCATCGACATAACTCTTATGTCGATCTTGTGCTTCTTTAATCCTTTGTCTTATGGTTTTCATTTTCTCTTCCATTTATTGGATCGCTTTTGGTCCCACTAGGATCCTATCCTCAAGCTAATCCCAACTCAAGGGTGTTCAACACAGTCACCCATACAAAAACTCGAAAGGCACCATCTTAATGGTGCTTTGGTAACTGTTGTTGTAAGCGAACTCTACTAGTGGCAAGAATTATTCCCAACGCTTTTGTTGGTCCATCACGTACATGTGCAACATATCCTCCAAGGTTTGGTTCATTCGTTCTGTCTGTCCATCAGTCTCTGGGTGATACACGGCACTAAAGTTAATTTGAGCTCCCAAGGCCTCTTGGAAACCCATCCAAAATCGTCCAGTAAACATCGATCCTCGATTGGATATAATCCTCTTAGGCACACCATGTAGCCTCACAATTTCACTGATGAAAACTCTAGCTATGTCAGGTGGCTGATACGTCGTACGCATAGGAATAAAGTGAGAACTCTTCGTGAGAGGGCCTACTACTATGAAAATCGAGTCATGTCTCCTTGCCGTCAGTGGCAATCCAATAATAAAATCCATTGAAATAACTTCCCATTTCAATTATGGAATGGCATGTGGTTGTAGTAATCCTTCTGGGTGTCTATGTTCAGCCTTTACCTGCTGACACTCCAGACACCTAGCCACATAGTTAACTATGTTGACCTTCATTCCCCTCTAGAAGAATAAGGGTTTAAGATCTACCCTCATCTTCGTGACTCCCGAGTGAGCCATGTAAACTGATCTATGAGCCTCGCTTAGGATTAACATCCTCAACTCGTCGTTTGGCGATACGTAAATCCGAGTTTTAAATCTTAATAACCCATCGCTATCAAACGAAAATCCTTCATATCGTGGTACCATCATTGTGTTCTGTCCAAAAAAACTCTCTACCTCCTTGTACCAATCATCGTCACGTTGTAAAGTGAGAATCTTCTCATGTAGATTCATCTGTAGAGGCAACACTGAAAAGATGCGTGGTTTCTGACTCAAAGAATCCGCCACTCGGTTCACAGTTCACTTTATGTAAGTAATCACAAAGTTGTATTCGCTAAGCAATTCTGACCAACGCCGTTGTCATGGGTTCAGGTCGCTTTGTGTAAATATGTGTTGTAGTCCATAATGATCAGTCTTTAGTTCAAATTTTTGTCCAACAAGGTAGTGTCTCCAAACCTTCAAGGCATATACAATGACTAATAACTCCAAATCATGCGTCGCGTAGTTCTCTTCATGCCTTCTCAGTTTTCTCGAAATGTAAGCCATCACTCGTCTGTCTTGCATCAAGACTCCGCCTAAACCTTCTTTGGATGCGTCTGTGCATACCAAGAAGTCCGCGTCCATGTGAGGGACTTTTAGTATCGACGTTGTAGTCAACAACTCTTTAAGCCTCCAAAATGCTTCCGTGCATTTCTCGGTCCAAACAAACTTCTTATTTTTCTTCTGCAACTCCGTGATCGGATTTTCTATCTTCAAAAATCCCTCGACAAACCGTCGATAGTATCTTGCTAAACCCATAAATCTATGCATTTCTGTGACATTCATTGGTGCAGGCCATTCCATAATAGCCTCAACCTTGGCTGGATCCACGGTGATAACTTCGCCAGAGATGACATGCCCTAAGTAGTGAATCCTTGACTGATAAAAAGAGCATTTGGACAACTTCCCATACAATTTGTGCTCTCACAGGCACTGTAGTACCAAGTGCAAGTGCTCTTCATGCTCCTCCGTCGTCCGAGAGTAGATCAAAATATTGTCAATGAATACTTGGACGAACTTATCCAAGTACTCGTGGAACACCCCGTTCATCAAACTCATGAATACCCCTGGGGCATTTGTCAGTCCAAACGGTAAAACAATAAACTCATAATGTCCAAATCTCATCTTACAGGCGGTCTTAGGGACGTCATCCTCCTTGATCCGTAACTAGTGATACCCTGATCACAAATTGATCTTGGAGAACACCGTTGCACCCTTCATTTGATCGAACAGATCATCAATTATTGGTAAGGGATACTAATTCTTGATCGTAGCCTTGTTCAGTTGACGGTAGTCAATGCAAAGCCTCCATCATCCATCCTTCTTCCGAATGAAAATAATAGGTGCACCCCACAGTGACACACTAGAATGTATCAGTCCCAAGTCCAACAACTCCTTTAGTTGCATTTTCAACTCTTGCAACTCCGGGGTCGACATCCGATAAAGAGTTCTTGCGATTGGTTCGGTCCTCGGTTTCCGGTATATGGTAAACTCCAATTCCCTTTCTAGAAGCATCCCAGGTAACTCCTCTGGAAATATGTATGTAAACTCCTTCACCATTGGAAGGTCTTCTATACCTTCCGCTACTCCCTTTTCATTTAGCACAAGGATCGCATAAAGCTTGCACCCCTTGCACATACTCTTCCATAACTGTAAGGAAGAGACGAACCTCAGGGAAACCCCATGGTTCCGTCCTACTATCACATGTCTCTATCCTTCATCATCAACCAAGCTCAACCATTTCGTCTTACAGTTGAGTATTGCCTCATGCGATTCCAACCAATCCATACTGATCACGACGTCATAAGATCCTAAGATTGTGACGTACAAGTTGACCCTCGTGACAAGCTCTCCCAGGTTAAGGGCATAGCCCATAACTTTTCCTC
>SNQJ01S0021761.1:131793-146722 GCA_010110895.2 Picea sitchensis | reverse complement strand
AGGGTCTCTTTCTTAAGGTTAGACAAAATTTTACACTAGAGAATTTTTAGACTTAGGACTTAGATTCTGAACGGGGCGACATTTAATTAGGAAGGTTTTTTAAGAATTTATTAAGGTGTTAATGTCTTAGGGCCATCTAGGTTTGTTCCTTCATCAACATCAACGTGACGTGCCCTTCAGGATGCACCACGTGCTCCAAGGGTGCAGCTCGCCTCTAGTGTTTCCTTTGCGCGACGTGCGCTTCAGGATGCACCACGTGCTCCAAGGGTGCCACTGGCCAACTTGTGTTTATTTTATGCGACGTGCCCTTCAAGATGCACCATGTGCTCCAAGGGTGCCACTCGCCAACTTGTGTTTCTTTTACGCGACGTGGCCTTCAGGATGCACCACGTGCTCCAAGGGTGCCACTCGCCAACTTGACTGATTGGTAGACATCAAAAACCCCTGGAGTCAACAATCCACTATGTGAACTTGTGGGAGACTAAGGGCTCTAAGGAATAAGTCCCCCGCCTTATTGTGTGCCCGTTAGAATCATCATGAGTGACTGTCGCAGTCTGGCCTCACGACATCATGGATCCTCTCGAACTAGGTAATCATTAACCTACATATCAAGCCACAACGGGAGTGCTAGTAGGTTGTGGTAGGGCTGCAATCCACACCTGTCCCTCAACCTCTCTGGAAATCATTTGTGGCCCCTTTACTCCATATGTGAGTCTTGTCGGCAAGCTATCATCAGCCTGCATCATCAACAATCGTGTCAGAACATGTCCAAATCATATCATCAAATCAAATATACTAAAATCACATTAAACAATCAACCCCAAAGCACTCCCTGACTCGATCCGGAGTCCAAGGGGTCCCGTCGATGCCTCTGCATCCTCAATGTCAAAAACCCTGCACACTCAGTAAAACCGAGTCAATAGCACCTGTCCATGTCAAGCAGTAAAACATCATGCCATCTATCATATCGCATCATAATCAAGGATAAATGTTTTCTTATCATAAAAGTCCAGTTCACATGTGAGCAAGTGTCCCCAAAGAATAAGTTTTCTCAGTGTGCCAGAGCGGGATGTTACAAATGTGTCTTGAGTTCTACCACAATTTTTGTTCTCTCATTTATCAAATGACTCAAACAATTCACGCTTCAAACATGAACACATAAAAATATACGGCACAATCAGAGTGCTCCATAGCAGGACCCTATACTACAATGCCTAACATGGAGAAAGGCACGGGTGAACAAGCCCAAAGAAAAAAACAGAAAGGAGTGGAGGAGTGGTTTATGAAGGATAAGGTATAAATTGATCCGAAATTCAAATTTAGTTGTTGGCTAGGATTATAGTTATGACCAAACGGTAGGTTTTATTGTTCTTTTTGAACAGTATATTTTATGATGCTTTTTTAATTATCTAGCAGTAATTGATGTTGAAGACGAGCTTTTTTAAGTTATCTAACAGAAGAAAAAATTCAAATATGATAACGGCAAATTTCTCATTGCTTATTTTTCTTTGATACTCTAAATTTGCCAATTGTGAAGTCTTTCCATTTAAGTTTATTTCAAAATTTTAATAAAAAGAATTAGCCATTTAGCGAGACAAAAAAAATCAAATTGACAAATTCAATGCTTAAAGGATTAAATTGGCAGCAAGACAAAAAAAAAAATTAAAAAATTCAATGCTTAAAGGATTAAATTGGTAGCAAGACAAAAAAAATCAAATTCAACGTTTAAATGCTTAAATTACCCACCTTCGATGGTGGAATCATTTCACCAATTATCAACACCTCTCTTGGTTTGACTCTAGCATGAATATATATTAAGTTTAAACATTAATTTTATAGTTATTAAATTTCAATAAAATTTATTTATAATTGTATTTAATATAGATAAAATTGAATTTTTTTTTGGATATATTGTAGGGAAAGATGTTATACTTAAATAGAATGTGGGGAGGATGTTACTAAGATCGTTGGAAGATGTTACTAAGATAGTTTCAGCAAAAAAAAATTAATGACTTTAATGGTGGGTTTATGAATCTAAGTTTTTTTAAGTCATGGTCTTTATCGATTAAATCTTATATGAAAAGTGATTAACATTTACACTATTAAAAATATGATGCTAACATTATATGTTATTTAAAAAGAAATATAAGACACATAATTGTTATTTAAGATAAAACATGATATGTTGTATAAAATAATAATAATAAAATATTGCATGTTACATATTAAAGGTAGATGCACTAATATATCTATTGATATGCTATTTAAAAAGAAAATATGGATATTATTATATTTTAATAATAATAAATTAATGACTTTGATGGTGGGTTTATGAATCTAGGTTTTTTTAGTCATAGTTTTTATCCATTAAATTTTATATGGAAAGTGATTAACATTTACACTATTAAAAATATGATAGTAAAATTATATCTTATTTAAAAAGAAATATAAGACACAGAATTGTTATTTAAGATAAAACATGATATGCCACCCATTTATAAAGAATTTCAAGGGAAAGCCACCCATTTATAATGAATTTCAAGGGAAAGCCACCCATTTCTCCCTCTCTTAAATTTAGAGAGTATATTTATTTAGGCATGTCTAGAAATCCTCTAGCTTCTCGACATAAAACACACCAAGGAAAAAAAAATTGTAACCTTTCATGAATATTTTGATGGATGTTTTTTTTTATGAATTTTAACTAATCTTGTAACACTAAAAACCTCTAAACAATGTTTTCCTTGTAGCATATATATTGAGCTGGTGGAAAATGGAGAGTACTAAAGGGAAAAGGATTTCACAAGAAATTCTCAAGGGCCTCAATTATATGGGTTTGGATACTGACCTATCTTTGAACACAATCAATTTTTTCTTTTTCATTTAGGGTATTTTCTACTTATTTTTGTGGAACCCTTACTTCATGTGAGGTGCACGTATTTATAACCATCCCAAATTTCTCAAACCATATAAATAAGGTGGGTTACCAATGCCATGGGGACAAGTGGTCATCTAGGGTTGGATTAACATCTAGGCTCTATGGCATAACCCCCAACATTTGTATTTCCATAACATTTATCCTCCTTTTTGTAGGTCAAATATTTATTTATATTGACTCATTATTTAGACCCACTTTAACATAGGTATAATCATTTTACCTTAGATTTCTCCATCATAAAATCGATATTTAATATAAGTGTTGGAAATGTTGTGTCTATATGTATTTAATTGTTTTTTCAAGATGAGTCATTATTAAAGGACACACAAGATGAAAATTAAAGTATGACTAGTGTGAATGTCACATTATTGATCTTTAATGGGTCCATCAAGATGATTTAGTCATGAAAAAATAAGTTCCAATGTGTAAGGAATCATAAGATGTATATTAAAATAGGAGTGCTAGAAATATGCAAATTCAAAATATATTTAGTGTGTCTTTTAAGATTCTTGGATAAGGTGAATTTGTTGACATTGTGGAAAAATGTGTGAAGGACATGAATCTACATATGCCCCCACCTTCACATGATGTTATTGGCATGATTTTAGGAAACAAAAGTGTCTTTTCAGTCCCTACTTAGTATTCCAACGGGATACCATGATGACTTATAGCATGGAATGGATATCATGGGTTCTTGAGGGCATAAAGATCAAGCATGCAAACAAATTTTACATCAAGTTAGCACATCGATAGAGCCTCAATTTTCTGATAATCCCAATCCCTTTGAGAATTGTACTTTGATCAACCTAGATCATGTCATTCTCCCTCCAACTAACACACTACTCCACCAATAAAGAAACTTTGAAGGAATATGGATCATGCCAACTTAATTTTAATATGTTATAATGAAGATGACCTGGGTAGGAAAATACCCTCCCAAGTCATTTTATTATCTTTCTTCTACAATGCTTCAAAAAAGTACCAAGAAGCAAGTTTGCAAGACAAGGAAATGTCAAACTAGGGACATCACTCCAATTTTTGATGACTTAGGTTCTAACACATCTAGGAAATATGTTTCCAAGGATTACTCTTTGGTTTTAAACAAAGACGTTTCTTCCAATTTGACAAGATGAATGCAAAGATAAAAGTTTCCTTCCATGATAAAATGTAATGAAACTTACCAGAACCTCAAGCTATTGAAAAGTGAGACCTTAGTACACCTTAGTACTAAGAATAACCTTAGTACACCCATATTAGGGATCCCAATCACATAATGCAAAGGAAAACTCTCTTCAAGGTATAGGATATACATTGGCACTCCAAGGACATGTAGTTTCTAGGATTGATTCCTATAAGAAATACAAAGACCATTTTTATGACATGTTGAAATTCCTTGAAATGACCCTCAAACCGATCACCAAATACTTGGTGGTTTTTCAAAAGGATTTCTCGAAGTTGGTCAATCTCAATATGAGGAATATGATCTTTTTCGGGGAAACTTTTATTGAGAATGCCATTTGTAAAGATGGAGGTTCACTTCAAGCTAGTTGGTCTGGCTTCCTTTGAGTTATATTTTGTGCTATCAGTATGGATTTTATTGTTAGGATTTAATTATAGCTATATTCTAATGTCTATGGTTTTCCAATTTATATTATCTACTATATCTATCCAATTGAGATTTATTTCTAAGGTTCACACTATGCTAATGTTTTTATGTAATTCAGTAGGTATTTTACTATTGTCTTGGAACTATGAAATAATTATCATGTTATTTGTTTGTTCTATAAAGAGTATTTGATAGCTAAGGTCATGGCCTAGCTCAACAACACTTTTTCCACTCATGAAAATTTTCAACATGTTTCATGGTAGTTAGAGTATGATGACACATTACAACAATGATGAAGGATAGAGTGGACTCAACACTTTATTTTCATGAAAATATGAGAAACTCTAGGAGAGTGGAACAGAGGAAGAAAAGAGAAGGAGAGAAGGCCACTAAGTTAATTAGGTTTGATTATGTGACTTAGGGATGCAAAGAAATTGGGGTGATTTAATTAGGCTTCAACAATAAATAGGAAGCAACAACAAATTAACAAATGGAAATGAATTAAATATAGGAGATACAAGGAAAAAATTCCCTACCTTCATCCTTAGAGAATCTATCTACTAGTTTAAGAAGAGTAGGAAAGTTGGTTCCAAAATGATGTTTAACTAATAATGGTTTGAAGTTACCTTAAAATTGGAGAGAAGACTAAAACATATAGATAAATAAAGGTATGGGTTAAAGGATTATTTCAGAAGTGCATACAATTTGAGGAGGCTTAGATAGATACAATCAATTCCAAGAAGTGTGCATCATCCCCATTTCAATGAGTCTAACATGGTTAACAAATAGAAGGATAAAAAAAAAATTGCAACATCCCACAGCTAATCAAGCATGCTCAAGTGGAGGGCCAAATAGCCAAAAATAAGTAAGGGACATATACTAATGCATACACTACTATTGAAATGATCAACTTCTTATGTATTTGAAACCTGTTAAGTATTTTCATATGGAAAGGGGATTCTGAAATTGATTTTATGAGTTATTTTAGCTCTATAAACATGATTGCACTAAGGAAGGAATAAACATATCCTCCATCGACATATAAGGATGATTGATTATTTTAGGACTTTTTTAATATTGTCATTATTTTCAATATGAATAATATGAAAATGGCATTATAGGAAGTACACATGGCACACAAAGGATAGGTTTGATAAGCTGACATGAAATTGGGATTCTCTTTCTCCTTGTTTTTTGTAGATGAAGAATGTTGTACTACATGTTGTTCATATGTATAGATCTATATGTGTACATGCATAGGATTGACAAGTGGTGTGGTTTACTAATATTTTCCCTGTAGAGACCTCAATTGTCGTGTTTCTTCTAGTACTCATTCCTCTATGAGAATTGAAATAGCATAGTATTTACATTGTAGATTAGAAAATTAATGAAATTTTTGTCAAGAAATAGAAAAGATACTTTGTTTTATTTTTTTCTACATAATCAATATGTCAATATTCTACTCCAAATGGACCATTATACATCATATATAATGTTAAGAATGGATCAGACGATGAGTAGTTTTCTATGTCAATTGACTTATTTGTTGGGAATAAAAAAATATTCATATGAGGTGGTAGCTAGATCGCAAGGTCCCTCAATTAGGTAGGGATGGAAAATATTTCTTATCAATAACGATAGATGAATAAAGGGAAAGGATGATAAAAATCATTGGTTTAGATACCTTCAACATTCTAATTTCTTTCAACCAACTGGTCGACCGTATTATTCGTGATACATAGGGAATGAAATACATGCGTTGCGAAATAAGAAAAGAATGAAAGTCACGATTCTACCTCACATGGAATTGTAGGACCCACAACAAATCACAAAACTCCATTTGTTTTCTCTCAAGAATCAATAGAAATATTTCAGGTGAAAAAACAATCAATGGCACAACTTACGAAATCAAAAGAATACTAACCTATGGGGCCCATGGCCTTGAATTTCATTACTTCACTAACCATTCATATACTTTTTCATTAATTTAAAAATAAATACATATGGGAGTATGTTCATATTGAGCATGAATCTTGTGACAAGTAGGCATTGTCACTATGCACTAAAGATATTTCCAAATAGTATTCTAAAGATATTTCCAAATAGTATTCTAGACATCTAAATAATAATGCATGGGATACATCTAGAAATTCTAAACCACTAAGGTAATTCAAAATATCTAACAATAACTATTGGATGCTTTTACAAATTTTCCTTAATCTTGTAAAAATTAAAACCTCCACTAAAACACGTTTTCCTCGTAGCATATATATTGAGCTAGTAAAAAATGGAGATTACTAAAGGGAAAAGGAGTTCACAGGAAATCCTCAAAGGCCTGAATTAGATGGGTTTGGAGAATTACATATTTTTAAACACATAATTAATTCTTTATTTTTCATTTAGGATAATTTCTACTTACTTTTGGGGAACCATTTCTTAGTGTGAGGTTAGGGTATTTATTACCATCCCAAATTTCTCAAGCCGTGTAGATAAGGTGGGTTTCCAATTCCATGGGGAGAGGCAAACTTCGATTGTTGGATTAACAAACATGATCGATGACATCACTCCCCAACATCCTTCTTTCCATAAACCTTCATTGAACATTGGAAATGCATTTTGTCCTTAATGTTTTACAGCCCTGAGTGGGCCTAATGGTTAAGAACATGTGTTTCCTCTTAAGAGGTCACAAGTTCAAATCCAGAGGGGGGTAGGGTATGTATACCTCTGTAGAATTTACCAGTCAAATCATTGGGTGGAGGGGGTCCCTTGTCCCATAAACAAGGGGGTCTCATACACCAATTAGGTGTCTAGCTTGGCTGTGACCTTAAAAATGGATAATAATTATTATTATTATCTAAATTGAGGAGAGGGAGAAATGAGTGGGTTTCCATTACAAGTCATCGGTTGGGTGATAAATAGGGTCAAGGAGAAGGAATTTGCAGGGGTGGAAGTCTTCATAATGGTGAACATTAAAGGGATTTGTGTAGATGAGTGCAAGGGAGGGAGAACCTAGAGGTCAGAAAGGGTTAATTGTTACTACATTGAAGGGGTTGAGGGATTCATTTTTTAACACTCATCTTAAAATTCCATAGGGTGGTATCAACACAACTAGTATAAATCCCCAGTTTCCACACTTAGGGTATCAAAACTCCATATTGTTGTATCCACATAAGATTGAACATTCTTGACTTCATATAAATGTCATGTTTAGAGCTTAATTCCAAGGTGTTATTTGTTTGGTGTATCTAATTTTTTTTAAATGGGTATTATGGTGATCATATGAGAAGTGATTCTATAGAGTGCTCCTGCTTATGGATTATTATTATTATTTGTTGTACAAAATATGAGAGAAGAGGGTTGTGCAAGAAAACATACTCACCATATAATCAATCAACTATTATTTTACTATGTCATTATAACAATACTAAATATAATATCACATAAATAACAACTTTAAACCAAAAATAATCCACAAAGAAGATTTAAATTTTACACCTTATCTTTTCAAGATTTTTTTTATGAATGACCCATTAAATAATCCCCACAAAAAATTTATTCTCACCTCAAAAGATATTGCAATTTATTAATTTATTATTGTTAAAATGTAATAGTATCGAAATTTTATTTTTAAATAACATATAAAAATATATATTATTACACTTATAGTTATATTTAATATGTAATATGCAATGTTATTTATTATTTTCTTAAATAACATATTACATTTTTTTTTTTAATAAAATATTTTGTTTTATCTTAAAGAATATAGTATTTTTATATTATAAATGTATAAATTTATTTTCTTAAATAACATATTACATTTTATTTTTTTTAAATAAAATATTTTGTTTTATCTTAAAGAAAAATGTAAATGTTAATCACTTACCATATAAAGTTTAATAAATAAACAACATCACTAAGAAGTTTAGATTCATAAACCCATTATGAATGTTTAACTACCTCCCCAAATCTATCGACTAATTTTAATTTTGAAATAAATTTAAATGCGAGTGGTGTAGATAACGTGAATTCGTTTAGTCTTATTAAAAAAACCCATGGAATAACAATAATAGCATCTAAGCGTTGAGTTTGATTTATTTTCCTTGCAAAATGGTTAGATTTTTTATTAAAGCCTACTGTTAAATTTGTTATATTAGGAAATAAACCTAAACTGCAGGGTGTGTTTACAATGGAAAAGCATCTAAGCGAAAAAGCTTCTAAGCGAAAAAGCAGACAGAAATCCACCGTTATAATATTTGAATTTTTAGCTGCCACGTTGCTCGATAATTGTTAAATAGTTTAAAGAATTTACAGTTAAAAAAGCACAGTAAACTGTATCGTTGGATTGTAATTATAATTTGAATTTCTGCAAGACATTTCCGTTTCGTTTAGCTTTATTGAGATAATGATCTTGTTTTGACGGATCAGTTTATACATTGGATTCTATCTGGATCTAACGGTTATATCCTATCCTATCCTCAACAAACCAAATTAAATATTCAATCGATTTATAATCGTTGTATGAATCGGCTAGCTCATCCGCTCATCCGCCTCCTTTGTCCATGTTAGGCGTTGTAGTGTAGGATCCTGTGCTCTTTTAGGCATATTTACGTGTTCATGTTTGAAGCATGAATTTTGTACTGTTTGAGTCATTTGATAACTGAGAGAAGGGAGCTCATGGCAGAACCTTTAAACATGATAGATGATGGTGGACTGGAGATTCGAGGGCTAACCTGATCTGCATCTTCCTTAATTCCTTCAAGGTGAGTTTATTGGTGAGTTTATTGGATTAGTGTTAGTTCATCAAATTAGTTATATTAGTTTTAATTTGATTCGATACAAATGTAATTATGTAGGGTTTTTGTTTTAATTTGATTCGATACAAATGTAATTGAAATTAATCCATAAAATTATCTCTGATTTCATTTGATTGTTATTGTGTTTAAATTTAATTTAGCAGAGAAAGGAATGGATCTCGTGTTTGGAGGATCTGATTTATCATACAACAAAATAGTGATAAGATCTCTTTAATATGTTCCTTCTTTTTCTTAATTCAATCATTTTTATTGGATGCATTTTCAATGTCCATCGAATCTTTTTTGTTATTAATTTTGTATCAGAGATAGAAGGGAATTACAGAGGATTCATTTTATTTTTCATGGCTTGGCCCACTGATTGTAGAAATATCATCCACTTAATATTTACTATTTTGATAAAGAAAAGGAAAACTGTGGGAATGTAGAAGAAAAAGAATCTGCATCATCAGAAACAGGTAGATTAACCTACTCTATTGTTTCCTTGTCGTAGCTTCATAGCTTCCGAGATGTATAAACTTACCAAATTAGATTTGATTGATTGGATTAAATTGTACATTTAAATTTGAGGGTTGAGGTTATTTTGACATGGCATTCTTAGAATCCGTTACATGCTTAGGGTTAAGGTTAGTTTGATAGTTACTTGTTTTTGTTTTTGGGCTAAGACTTTAGTGTATATTTAATTTTCATGGCTTGAGTACAATAGTGATTAGTAGTAACACTAAAAAAGAGAAAGGGTTTTTAATGCTAAGTCGACCATATCAATGCTAGGGTTTGTTCGAGGTTTTTTTGAGCAATTTTCCTCTCTCGGTGCTATATTGTGCATGCACAGTAGATTGCTGTTCTTTATCATCACGTATCAGCAAGTAAACAATAGTTTGAGATGGTTTTTTTTTAAACTATGTCTTTTACAGATCTTTCAGATGGTTCAGATCTTACAGTGTCTTTTACCTTCATTCATGCATGATTTCGATGGATTAAGAAACATAGTTCTCAATTGCACCTTTCCAAACTCTCAAAGAAAGGAAAGATTTCTCGGACGTTACTTTGACTTTTTTTCCAATGGTCAAACTCCTAATCATTTTACACACAATGCCCATCGGACCGACCGGACCGACTAATATGAAAAAAAAACTATCAGTGAAAAGAAAACAATAGCGAGAAAATTCTGGGAAAGCCAGAGTGTTAGATCCATTGGGTTGGACAAAACATCGAAGGGACTTTCCCAGATAAAACTTATCCTAACTTAAACAAGAGCAGTGCTAAATGCATTCTTAATTCATGATATCCTTTGATGTGATGTGATATGATCTACGTGCTGCAATAGAAATTTGTTTTAACTGCTCTAGAATATTATATATGACCTGGAATATATGTCACCTAAAATTTATTACGGGTCAACTGAAGTATAACTTGGTTTAAGAACAAAAGTTTTCAAGAGACAGAAATTGGTATTAAATTCTATATATATGATAAAGTAGCAAGGAAGAGACATTGTGTAGAAAGTCTTCATATCAATTTTAATTTCTGCCCCTTTTTGTGGAAGGAGAATTTGAAAAGTGACTATAATATTCCAAACAATTTCACAACTTTTAAATAATTTTATTTTTTATTTTGATATTCTAGGTTAAAGTTAAACTAGGAGTATGTTGACGCAAATTATGGTCAATGAAAAAAAAAACGTAACTAGAAGACAAATACCTTCGTTCGTACGAGCATTATAATATTTGCTTGTATGAATGGAGAAGACAACAATTGAGAATTATTAGGAGATCTTTGAATGAGGATTAAAATATTTGCTTGTATGAATGGAGTGACATTGTTCTTCACTGTAGAGGATGTAGACGTGTAACGATGCGGACCTCGTTAATTTGGGAGTACATATAATTTTAATTTTAATTTTGGGAAATTTTATGTTATAGGAACTCAAATTTTATGCATAGTATGAGATACTTAGATGTATATGAGTTTTGTAAGAAAATGATAATATGGTAATTATCATTATTAAATGCATAGTTTTGTTAGTTAAATCTTGAAATTTAGGATTTGGTTGCAAACATGTTGGTTGAACTTTTAAAATCTTGAGTTTGGATGTGTAAAGTTTTAAAAAAAAGTTAGTCAAGTAAAAAAACAAAAATGGTTTTTTAGTGTTTGATCATATGATTACAATAATATAAAAATTAAAAATGTTTTTTACATTTTTTTAAATTAAGATTTTTAATTTAAGATTTATTTTTTATTTATAAAAAAGTTTTATTATAAATTTATTAGAGGTAGTTAAATTGTTTTCTTAATGATTGGATTTGAATATAATAATAAAAATAGTTTAAAAAATATGTGAATTTTCAAAATTAGTCTTAATTTATCATAAATAAATTAATACATAAATAAATTTTAATAATTTAATAATTTGAAAGTACATAAAAGAATTACTTATGATCGTCATAATTGATCTTCCAAAATATGACATGGCTTCTAATTGCGATTCCAAGAATTACTTATAATTTTCATCGTTTCGAGGTCTAAATTTATAGTCGGAGAAGGTAAAAATTCCACCCACTAATTTCACTCATATTAAAATCAACTCAAAATAACATTTTCTTTTTTCCTTAATTTATTGGTTTGGATTCTTTTAATTACTAAACCCTAAATCCAATGAAATTAAATCCATTGAAAAAGTTAATTATTATTGTCGTGCACTCGGTACTTTCAAGTTATGGAAAACTTGTAGCAATGGGCAAATTTCCCCGTGAAATCCTAAATCCAATAAAGTTAAATGCAATGCAAAAGTTAATTATTATTGCCATGCAATGTGTACTTTCCAGTTATGGAAAACTTGTAGGAATTGGATAATTTGCGTGTGAAATACTATTATCTTTGAAACATTGTTATAGAAGCGTGAAGAAAATTAATATAAAAGGAGTCTAATAAGCCATCCACTAAAAGGCTCCACATTATGCTTCCTAGAATTAAAATGGCTATGGTTGATCTCCATGAGGATACCAAATAGCCATTATCACATATATACTTGATCCTCAAAAGAGGAAAATGATATTAAAGGGCGTCCCTGTTTAGTTCAAAAATGGCCTAGGGCCAATATGTGTTCTCAATGACGCAGAACTGATTCACTTACTTAAAAAAATAAGATCTCGTTCCCATCTAAAATAATAGTAGTTTGTAAGTAGTTGCCTTTGGAGGGGATTGCAGTAATTGCAGTTGGTGTACTCAATTGTTTAATATGAGTATATTGTTGGCTAAATTAGGAAGAACCGTAAAAGCTGGAAGGTTGAAAGGTACGGAGTTGAGAGAAACTACATTGTATTAGCATTTTAGAGTTAATATAACGAATACGGTTATTTCCTATCTAAAATAAATAATTTAATAATTGAGATCCCTTCTCTTTTGTAAGTGTCGCATGAATACAGTACCGGTGTGTCTGCCAATCCAAGTGTTTTTGTTTTTGCTAGTGCTATAACACTAGAGGACACTTGTCTCTGATTAGAGGACACTTGCTTCTCCTAGTCTATAGGAGACCCTACATGTGCATCATGGTCCTTACTTATGACAAGGTTTAGTCCCCTCCCCCAACCCTAAACTTCATACCAATTGAAAAAATACTTAATAGCCAGGGAGTTGCACAACTTCCCATACTAAAACTCCTATTAAATTTAGGAGAGTGAATGGGACAACACTGGCAAATTTCCTTTCATTAATTTCTAACCTGGTCTATCTCCATCCAAACATTGTAGACACCTTATACAAGTCATCTAGGAACCAGAACCTCTGACATTTTGGATATGTTGTCAGCTAAAAATAATTTCATGCATCCATAGTTTTCCACATGTTTGAGAAGGATGTGGCATGACTAGTTTTCCACATGTTTGATAAGGATGTGGCATGACTTATGAAGAGATCATATTTATTTCTTTGTCACTCTCACTTAGGAAAATGTGATATGACAAGTTGATATTTCTTCTATCTTTACTTATTTAATAATTATTTTTTTACACTAATAATGAAATTTGATTATTACTTTATTTTAATCCATAATTGTTTTGGTGGATTCACATTACTTCTAATTTTAAACTCCACTCATTTACTTTATCCCTTCCTCCTTGAAAATCTAATACCCCTCAATTTGGACATATGTGTTAATTATTGCATTCAGTTTTAAAAATAAGGTACATACACTAGCCATAATGAGGTTATCTCCCGGTGAGGCAAGTCCTTTGGGGCTTTGTTGGTAATGGATTTTTAGAAATTTGTGTTTATTGAAATTTTAGGATATTAAAAAATATTTTACATTTTTTTAAGTGTATATTATAATAGTTTAAGAATTTTAGTTATTAGGAATGTGTTTTCAAACTTTTAAGAGATTTTTTTTTTATTTCAAATTTTCCACCAAATAAATTCTTGCTTGAGACCTAAATATCCATATTTTGGAGCCTCTCCTACCTTTACAATGCACTTATGCATAGAAGCAAACATATTAATATGGTGAACTAGCAAATAAAATTTTTACTATTTTTATAAAATAAATTCTGGTGAACGTATGTATGTTTGATTATATATTTTAGGGGTATTCCATAAAACGTAAAACTTGTAAAAAACTAGTATCTCATTCAACATCTTGATTGGTTAGACTTAGACATTCAAAAATTAAATGAAGATTATAAATATATGACCAAATAAAGTGAAACAACAAAATCTAATCATTTTTAATAAAATTTTATAAAACAATTCATAGTCATAGCCACAACCACAAGCTATGTTGGTTAATCTATTTTCTTCTAGCATCATTGATGTTATAAAAAAATTCCATATTTGAAGTATTCAATGGAAATTTATCATTTCATAAAATTGCTATAATATTTCTTCCCAAAAAAACATATTAATCAAACTAATTATATAAATAAATTTTGTAGTGAAATACAAGTAAACTATCTAGTTGCAATTCTCCCTTTAACAAAGTGATCTTTGCAATCAAATTTTGATTATAATTACTAAAGTAATTCCATTAATAAAAATTATTTGTATTTAAAAACTTCTCCTATATTATATAGTATTGAGAGTTCATGGTTATGTATTAGAAATAATTATTATATTAAGTATTACTCTAAAAATCTGGTCATTTCAAATAAGAGAGTTTTCTTTCAAATAAAACGATATTTATGATTTGAATTTTAAATCTCTTTTCATTCCATAAATATTGAATATTTTATAATTTATAAAATTATTTAGTAGATATTTTATAATTTGTAAAATTCAATATAATTTTTTTTTAAATAGTAAAAGAGAAATTTTATATTAATAAAATTAATTCAATTTAAAAATATTATAAAATAAAATACTAAAAACAAAATTATGTTTATAAGATTTATATTTAATTATATAATTAAGATAATAAATTCAGCTTTTAAATCTTATATTCTTTTCAAAGAACTAAGCCGCAAAAAGTCAAACAATTTGAGGATTCCAACTAAACTAAAAGATGTGAAATATAGGGAATCCTTCCTAGGGTAAAACTCATATGAAATGGAGATAATACACTTGCCATATCAAACAACTTACTGC
>SNQJ01S0021761.1:111183-131783 GCA_010110895.2 Picea sitchensis | reverse complement strand
CTAAAAATTTGATCCATTTGATAAATCTAAAGTTAATATGGATGTATGCTTACTTATACATTAATATTAAAGTATTAAAAAATATTAACACTATAAGATATATCAAAAAATATTAATATATTTTTTAATATATTAAAACATTTTATAATGATGATGATGATGATTAACTTCCACTAAGACCGAATTGGTCTATCATACCTTAAGAGGGTAAGTGATTACTTGCAATTCTTTAGAAAAAAAAAATTTGCTCAAAAACCATTAAGAGAAGGTTTCCAAGATCATCATAGTTTTATTGAGTTAAGAGGTTAGGAAGGTTGGTAGTGTGACAAATATTTTGAAAATGAGATCTAATCTGGGTATAGGTTGGACAATCTAAGAGAAAGTGTTTTTCATCTTCAACCTTCTTAGTGTCACAAAGGTGACACACTCTTTAATCCCATGGAGTTTTAGGAATTGACTAATGCCAATTTTGATCTTCTAGATTAGGGTTCATTACATCCTTATAATACCTTAATTTTTTTTTTCATCTTCATGCCATCCTCGCTTGAGTCGATGGTGGTTACAACTCGATTTTGAAGCAATTTTAGGGAGCCTCTTGTCTTCCATGTTGTTTAACTTGTTATTATACATTAGGTATCTAGTCATAGTCATTCTCTCAATGGGGGAGAGGTTTGATTCTAAGAGGGGGATGGGATATGGCATATTTCTTTAATTTTGAGATTATAGGTTATAAAATTCTTTTGTATTTTCTCTATTTTTCTCCATGATTCACAAGAGATACTACAACCCTATACTTTACATCTATCAAGAATAATAGGTTTAACAAGAGTCTCAAGGAGGAGTTTCTTCTTCTCTCAACTCCAAATATCAATTGACTTACAATTATTTTCAAGCCCATATTAAGTTTTACATCACCCAATAATCATTTTCTCAATGCTATAATTCCAGTTGAGATTGTGGTGAATATCAATTCCAAGATATTTGTATGAAGTCACTTCCTCCAAGTTGTCGTTGCCATATATGAAGGTATCATAGCTGATCAAGGTGGATATTGGTGGCTACCAACCTATTTCAACTAGCTCCTCTTATTAGTATTTTGTTCAACATGTTCTTCTTTACTTATTTTTAATTGTGGATTCTACACTTCTGGGGATATTTGAATCCCGACACATCTTCTAGGCAAAGACTAGTGGCCTCCCACATAATCCAACTGGCTTCTTTTGGAAGTTTTCATGTTAGCACAACTTTTTGTACTTCCAGAGCTGTTTTGGGACCCTAAACATATTTTTTTTGCGTACCACAATAAAAATGTAGACATAGTCACAATTTGATGGCATAATGTGTAGTTCTCAAAAAGGCCTTTCCAATGAGCTATCACGCACGTAAAAAAAAGATCGTATGCAAAAGTTACGACCTCGGGAAGTTAATGTACTAACTTACCCAAACCGAACCCACATGAATTTTGGCGTTTCATCTCCTAGGGTTAGGGTTTTTTTATGTCTAGGGTTTCAGCATTCATGCTTATAATAAAAAGAATTTCAGAACCTCATTGCAATCATCTTCTTTCGAATGAGCGTAGTCATTGCATCTCTTCTCAAAGATAAAACTACCACCATTCTAGCGAGTCTTGCACTCTGTATTTTTACAATCTCTTTACAATTCTTTCATTAATAGAAATCAAGTATTGTTGTATTTCTCTATTTATATCAATTTTCATGAGTATTTCATTGTAATTTATCTTCTTTTATTTTGTTCTGAAAATAATCTTGATCAGTGGTATTAGAGCAGACTACTCTTGATCATTTTTTAGTGCATGTCCCCAACGAGGTACGAGTATAGCCAGTTGGGTCTCAAACTTGTCTCTCTTGAGGAAAATCACTCTCTCATGCCCAAGAAACCCTTGATGGTGGCAGAAAAGAAAGAGGGTTGAGTATAATATTCTATTAACCTGTTGCTTGAAAAAACTCTCGTGCAACAGAGGGACGAAAGGATCGATAATTTTACACACATCCTGCAACGCCTACCAATAGAAACATGTGTGTATTCATCAAGCATCCATTTTCGAGGAACCTCTCCCTTCAAGGTACAAGTTAATTTTGATATTATCATATTTGAAGCTGAGATAGATGCAGATTCCCTAGAAACATGGTTAAATCTATTAGAAGGTTATT
Organism: Picea sitchensis; assembly: GCA_010110895.2. Taxonomy (NCBI): domain Eukaryota; kingdom Viridiplantae; phylum Streptophyta; class Pinopsida; order Pinales; family Pinaceae; genus Picea; species Picea sitchensis. The sequence goes on along the minus strand of SNQJ01S0021761.1, from coordinate 129,612 downwards.
TATTTGTTAAAAATTTTCCTGACAGGGAAAATATCACCTTCGCACTCCTCAAGGCTCTCCCCCATGTCAAACAATGGTGGGAACCTTACTGGGAGAAAATTTCCACAGAGGAATTTGGAATATATGGGGTCGATCCCACTTGGGAATTTATTGTGGATGTGGTAAAGGAACATTACTATCATATTGACAACTATGAATACCATTACATGAGATGACCACAATGCAGCAAGAGAAGAGCCAAACAATGTTGTAGTTCACAAATACTTTCCATACATTACGCACCAAGATGGCTATCAAAGACTCTCAGCAACATATGGTTCCGAAATACTGTGGGGCTCTACATAGATACATCCAAACTGAAATGGATTTCCTAAACATCTCACCATTGGGAGCTTCCTAACGATATGCTATAAAAATTGAGTAGAAATTTAGGCACCAGAACAAATGAGAATTTAGCTCTACAAGTATGCAACAACCAAAGAATGGTAAAGATGAACCTAACCAACTGATCCATATGGATTTTGGTGGTCTTTCACCTATTCCAACTGGATCATTTTGGCATTTTTCTAGTTTGACATTGTTTTTCTAGATTTCGAGTCCTCAAATTTCGGGGCCATTTTGAGGCCCTCAACAACAATTTTAGGGATCGCCACAATTAGAATATAGTCTCAGTCAAATTATGATGGAAACATGTGTATTCCTTGGATATACCTTTCCAATGGGCTATTATGCACCTAAAACAAAGATCATATGCAGAAGTTATGACCCCGGGAAGTTGATGTACTAACTTACCCCAACAGGGCCTAGATTAATTTTGGTGCTTTATCTCCTAGGGTTAGATTTTTCGATGTCTAGGGTTTTGGCATTCCTGTTTATTGTAAAAATGATTGGAGAGACTCATTGTAACCATCTTCTTGTGAGTAAGTGTAGTCATCACATCTCTTCTCAGAGATAAGATGCCACCATTCTAGCAAGCTTGTTTTTCCTTGCATTTTACATTTTCATCACATTTTCTTATTGAATAAAAACTAGTTTTACTATATCTCTTTTATTATATCTCTATTATTATTGTGTTTCTATGTTAATAATAATAATAATCTGTATTCATTTAATTCTTCTCATAAAATCTGAATCAGTGGTATTAGAGCGCTCTCCTCCTTGTCATTCTTAATGAATGTCTCCGACGAGGTCAGGGTACAAATAATTGGGTCTCGAACTTGTTTATCTTGAGGAAAAAATCTCTTGCATGCCCTAGCAACCTCTCATGGTGGGAGAAAATTAAGATGACGGGAGAGAAGATCCTTTCAAAATGTTTCTCAAGGAATCCCTCACACAAAAAAAGAAATAAATGAACAAAAGGGGTTCCTCGAGTGTAGGCGTCGTCCCTTAAAGGTGCAAATCAAATTTGATATTCCCATATTTGAAGGTTAGATAGATGCATATGTTGTAGACAAATTGTTGAATCTACTAGAAAGGTATTTTTTTGTCCATAAATTTTTGAAGATAGAAACGATTATGTTTGTTCTACTCAAAGTGGTTCCTCATGTCAAATATTGGTTGGATACTTTCTTTGAGAAAAAGGAAACATAGGAACCCTCATTATTTATAGTCACGGTCAGCTGGTAATCCGTTAGGAACAATACTATTCTGTCAGAAGTTATGAAGACCTATATAATAAATGGACCATGCTATGGCAGGAAAGAGACCAAGTGTTAAAGTTCACAAATATATTCCATACCTTGCGCACCAAGCTGGGTATCAAATATTCTGAGTGACATTTGGTGCTCAAGTATCACGGGGGTCTACATAGATACATCTAGGTTGAAATAGATTTTTTGGATATCTCATCCTTATGCACGGCCTATTGATATTCCATCAAAATCGAGAAAAAGATTAAACAAAAGAAGTTGCAATTTGGGCCTGGGAACCCCTCACATCAAAAGAATGTAAAGGGAATTCAAAGCCTAAAAGCAAAGGACAGAGGAAAGATAGACAGCCTGATGAAAACCAATCTAGGCTACAAGAAAATAAGGACACCAAAAAGACAATGAAAGATATTGGGAAGTGGTGAGACTTCCATAAGAGCCCCTGCCATAACACTACCGATTTCTACTAAAAGAAATCACTGGTGGTTGAGGTGAAAGCTTCTAACTCAAATGCAGGTTCTTAATCTAAGTCAGAACTATAAAGGGGGATATGGATCATTGATGTGGAACCTAGTGCCATTGTTGCTACCACCAAGATCCAACCCGGTGAACCAGGTGAGAAAGAGGAAGGTGAGCACCTCTTTCATTCATAGATGTGTGTAAAATGGACCCTACTACACTTTATCATTGATAGCAGTAGCCATAAGAATTTCATATTAGAAGAGGTCATAAAGTGGCTAGCCCTACCAACTACTCTACACCCATAGCCCTACACGATTGAATGGCTTCATCAAGGAAGTGATCTTCACGTCAACCAACAGTGTCGTTTGTCATACAACATCAAGCACTTCAAAGATGAGGTATTGTGTGATGTTTCTTCTCTAAAATTTTGTAATTTTCTTTTGGGCCAACCTTGTTTCTACAAATGTCATGTTGCATATGAATATAGTCCTCACAATGTTATTATTACTTTGAACATGAAATTGTACAGGATACCTGAAGCAGTCCCACCGAGTTTTATTTCCTTGATCTCTGCCAAGCAATGAAGGAAGGTCATCTCTCATACTGGGAAGTTTGTCCTCTTCATGATTCACTCTCTTGGAGAGAGAAAGATTGTAGCCACATCCAATGCCTTCGGGACTGACCTCTTCACATAGCAGAAGCAAGTGGACAAGGTCATGGAAAAATACAAAGATATCTTCTCCTCACCTACTAGGGTACCTCTGCATTGTCAGGTCAAGCATCCCATTGATATGACCCCAACGCACCACTACCCAATGGACCATTCTACCACCTTGTGGGAAAATTCATCCCAAAGGGAAAATTCATCTCATTTCATCGCCTTGTGGGATCCCAATAGTGATGGTGTAGAAGAATGACTATACCTAGCGACTCTGCATTTCTTACGGGGCACTAAATAAAATCGTAGTGAAGAATCAATACCTGATTCCATGAATCGATGATATCCTTGATCAACTCAAGGGGGAGAAATATTTCAGTAATATTGATATAAATTTTGGCTACCACAAGGTCCCCATAGAATAGACAGATGTATGGAAGATTGCTTTCAAGTCAAAAGAAGGTATTTTTGAATGGTTGTTCATACCCATTGGTTTGACAAATGCTCCAACAACTTTCATGAGGATGATGAACAATATCCTATGACCTTTCACCAATACTTTTTTCATGGTGTATATGGATGACCTCCTTATCTACAACAAGGCTTGGGAGGAAAACTTCCAACATATCCAGGAGGTTTTGGATGCCCTTCTCTATGGTTGGAAGGAATGTGGATGTTCCCTTTGTCTTTCAGCGTATTATATTAGATATGATATTTTTGTCCCTTCCCTCGCTGAATGTTATATTGTTAAATACTTGATAGAATGAATCTGTTAATTCTAACTAAAAGTAATATTAAGGATGAAAGATTGAATGCATCCTATTGAAATTAGGGACTTCTAGAATGTCTCCATACCAGTTCAGAATAGATTTTCCTTGCTGCATCGTATTATTGTTATGAACATTAATTCCCATAAGTATACTAGCTGAAAGGATATGCCTAGTCAATTCTTATAGAAGATTTTTGATGTGATTTGAATTAATACTATAGTAAGATAAAACAGTGTAGTTGAAACACCACAAATAAATTGTAATGCTGATTGGGGTCATATACGTATTGAATGCCAATGGAAAACTACATAGTGTAGATATATGTATATGTATAGACATATGCCTACTTTCTAGTATATAAAGGCATGCACAATAGTAGAGTAATTAACTGAGATTTCTTCCATGTACCAGCTGAACAATCATGATTATTAGGAGATAATTGTAATCACAATTGCCTAAGATTTATGTATATATCTATATTTAAATTATAGAAGAGACCTTGCAAATTTCAATAATTATCATAGAAACCTACAACATTTACACATACTTATATCAACCGGTGTTTTAATGAAAATTTTATAGGACGAATTGGTCTATGGGGCCATAGATTGGAATGTTGGAAATTATATTTGGAGTGAATCGGTTAACATAGTTTAGTTACCAGAACTAATCATGAGAGGAACAAAGGCCCCAGCAAAAATGGACATCCCGAAAATTCACATAATTTATTCATACTCCTGAATAAATTCATACTGTGTAAATAACAACATAATCACCTAGAAATCAAAAGGGGAAGCCTTTAATGCGAGTACAATATAAGTGAAAATTGAATTTATTTACCATCATGCTATCTGGAGTCAACTATAGATAAGATATACATATAAGTAGGCAATAGCCGAGTACCTTTATTCAATTCAAAATGATTTTCTTGGAAGAAACCAATATGGTGTTAGTATATTAAATCGATGAAATAACCAATATGCTATTACAGGAAAGCAAGAGGGAAACCATGAAAATTATTTTAAGAATAGATTACATAATTCATTCGGTTTTTGGAACCAATATATATCCCATACTGTGTTCTATTTCAAAGATAGAAATTACCATCACAAGATGGACTACCCGTAATCAAACGGTACCAAAACTGAAACAAAACTACACTGTTAATAAAAGGATTGGAAAGGGACCATGCCCTTTCTCTAGAAAAAAAGAATGAGACAGATAGGGTTACAATCATGGAACCCAAATAACTTTGTTTCCAAGGATGGGAGGGGTATCCAAAACTACATACCGACAAGGAATCTGCAAAATTTTTCCCATTAAAATATTAGTAACTAAATATGCCATTGAAATATTAGAACTATACGAAAGAAGGGTGAATGAAATTATCCACAGAATGGAAATATATCACTTGACGAAACCTGTACTTATCTTGGATTTGTTGTGGGCATGATCCATTTTCCCAGCCATGGTCATCCACCAACCGAAAGGGGAGGAGTGAGCTTGATTAAGCTGATGGGTACCTCGTATCAAACAGGGCCCCATCTTTAGTTACAACATTCAATTCAAGAAAGAAGTTATACAAGAAACTATGGTTTTCATAAATATAATAATAGTTCCAGTACCGATTCCAGAGACATTAAACAATGAATGATTATACTCTGAGGTACATACAAGATACAGATAATATACTAGACAAAATCTTCGTAAGGAGATAAAATTGAAATACAGTTAATATGAATGTTAGACACAGGAATTTGTTTCTTTTAAAATTTACAAAGAAAGGATTAAGGTAACATATAATGATTTATCCTATTTATAGACTGCAGTAAGTCAATACAGAACCCATAAATATTTACCAGTTACATGGTATAAATATTTCTAACCCAAGAGGTACCATTGAATCAGGATTTAAAAAAAAAAAAAAATATGAAACATCTTTTCAGTGTCATTCTCTTTACGGTTATAACTTATTGGAGAGGATGATATACAAGTTAAAGGGCCCTTTGAGGAATATGAGAAGAGTTGGGTCGAGGAGAACATTATCCAGATACTAATCGGAGTATAACCAGTCACGATGGGAATTTACAGCCTACGAAACAAATAAAATTTATTTTATGCGGATAAGGAAATACTACAATTACAGTGCAACACTCTCACCCTGATAAACTTAACTTCTAAAATGGAATCTGGGAAAGATCCCACAAAAACTCAATACCAAACGATGATACAGGATAGTGAAGTAGAGTAGGAACATCATGCCCTAGAGGCAATCTACTTGCGAAACACCAAGAAAACAAAGAAACGAGGTATCAAGCCCTTTCGAAATTTCTAGAATAGATAAGAACGCAGTAATAAAACAACTTAGCAGAGGGGAGGAACTTCCAGGGCCTTCCTAGAGATTTGGAAATGAGAGAATAACCACTTACATATATTATAATCACTATGGCACATAGGTTATCCATAGTTGTTGCAAGAGAAAGAGAACTCGGCCACAAATCTATGACTAGAGATGTAGAAATAACAAGAAAACTTACCAGTGGGTTAGATAGTGATGTTGCCTTCACTATGAGAAAATACTCACTGTTGTTTCCCTTCACCAAGAAATCAGAGATGTAGAGCTAGAATTCCAGAGAACCTCCCCACAACAAGAATCCATTAACCTAGCGAACTCCTTCCTTGGAGAATAAGGTCTGCAAGTACGAATGACCAGGTGATGAGAACGACTTGGCACGTCCACATTAGGTAACAGGTCAGGTGATGGCCTCGACTGTAGCATGTATAGTACCCCCTTTAATGCCCTGGCCAGGATTAAGTACATATCATACCTACCCCTCCTTTGGTATTCAATGATCCATGGATTAAGGAAGCTCCAGAAACCTTTAACCCCAAATAAAAATAAATGCAGTTAATATAATGTACAGTTGACACTACATTCGGAAAGGTGGATTCAAATGGGATTTACTAGCCCAAAAGAGTGCTATAACACATTCGTACTCAAATTTTAACTAAAATTCCTTACCTAACCACTATCCCGTATCCAAATACTTTAAAATAAAGGGGTCTGCTGATATTAAACTTTTTGCAGAAGAGTATACTCTAACGCTCGACAAATAGGAAAGTAATTATAGGTATAGGACTTTAAATAAACATTGAAATGTGGAGTAAGCACTTCTTCTATCATCGGTTTGAAAACTTTAAGTTGAGTGGTAATGATAGTCAACGACAGTAAGGACTCTAGAAAAATTTCAGAATCAAGCATTATAATAAAAAGCCTACCTTTCTTGATTATCAAAGTTATTCAAGGATAAATGTACAAATAGATATTTTTTTTTTTAGACAGTTTTTGAGATATATTACAATTACTTATTAAAGGGGGAGTATTTATCCATACGTATTTTGGTGTCCTCCAATGATGCAGGAGCATCCCTCATGTCAAGTGAGCCAGTGCTGAAGACAGAGGACACCTGGGCAGACACAGCCAAATTTTTGAATTTTCCCTTGAAGACGATGCACCAAATATAAATGAGATTATCTAATGAAGGCACTGTGGTATAATGTAATAAGACCTTGAGTGCCCCGCTCTCGTCTGAAGTAGATGGATGCATTTATAGTAGTAAATGTAAGTAGGTAGAATTGAATATTAAATTAGATAGTTTTAGAAGAAAAGAGGGAAAACGAATATAGACACCCTCATTGTGCATTGTAACATTATCCAGGAATAGTTATAAGAATTCTGAGCATTGAGAAGAGAAGCAAAGAGCTGTGTAGAAACACCCATGTATAGTTATTTGGATTAATAGAAGAAATTGATTCAAGGTCATGGCGTTGTGTTTCTTCTCTGTGTATGTGTGTTAATTGATATGCTCATGAGTATTTACTTCTTGTTATGCATTTTTTGTTATGATATGTATATGATTTCATGTGTTGAGATTGAAGTCTGAAAGGAAGTAGAAGAAATGAGTTTCAATTGTTTCTCTATCTGAGCAAGGACTCCTACAAGGAGTGCAGTTGAAGTCGTCCACAAGGAGTGCGTTGACAGAAGGCTCAGATAGTTTAACTCTTGTTCTCGTTCACCCATAAGTGAAATTGGGTTATAGGAGTCATGCAAGGAGTGCGTAGGATAAGGAGAGTCTCAGTTGTGAATCTAAGCCAAGTATTGAAAGACTGTTGCTACAGGTGTGCGCAGATTCGAAAGAACTCAACACTTGGAGGTGTTTGAGAACTGCCACAAGGAGTGTGTGCAAGGACCCTATTTGAGGCTGAACGTGTGGGAAAGCTCAGGAGGGATAAACCTTTCAAGCTCGTCGAAGGGAACCACAGAGAGTCTGTGTTGTAGAGTGTTTGAACAGGCACTGCAAAGTTACGTGCAGGAGGACCAATTTCATAGAGGAATATTGGGTTCACCCGTAGAAGGCATCCAAGAGGAAGATAAATGGTTAGGATCTTGTGGAGAGGATTGGAAAAATCCTGTGAGTCGTTGTATCTGCCAAAGAAGCAAGGAGGTTACGGCCATTTTCAGAGTTAAAACTCCAGGGGTCATGAGCCATTGGATCGTGAATCAGTTACTCGTCAGCCGTCTGGTCTAATAGAAGTCACAAAGGGTTTAAACCCTCGAGAGCAGAGTAAGAATCCCAAGAGGCATTGGAATATTGAGTCATCGGGGTTCAGGAAATTAGGATTCACGAGAGTAGAAGATCGGAAACTTCCATAGAGAAAATCCCGGGAAGATCGGGATCGTCCATTTGTGGAGATGTGTGGCAGATATCGAGGCATCGGGAGTCGGGAAATCGGAGTTCTTGAGGTCGTGAGAGTCGATACATCAGAAGTCTCGAAACCCTGATGAGTTCAGAGATGTCCATATGTTGGGATGGGTGGCAGGGATCGAGAGTCCATCGGCATTTCAGAGATTCAGAAGACAAGAATCTGTGACTAGTGGAACCCCAAAATGGTGGAAGGATCACAGCCAAAGGATCTCAGGGAGGAAACATGTCACGTGGTCATCTATATTGGGGATGTGGTCATCGAGGTTAAGGTATGTGAGTGTTCATAGTCTTTTAAAGCCTCGAAACAGCGAGGACAAATCTGAACCGTCCATTCATTTGGGACGCATGTCAGAGATCTGAAGGGAGTCGAAGCTTGAAATTTCATGAGTCCTAGGGACGAGGCATCCAGGACATAATAAATCATGGAACCCTGAGAGTTAACTAGCACCGTCCATCAAGGAAGGATGCATGGAAGTAATCAGAACCATCGAAAAAGGTCCCGACAAGGAATTCGTTTATCAGTGGCTGAGTCATCGGGATATCGGGGATCCTGGTGACAAGGTGTTTGTGAATTTTGGAATCATGAAGCCTGAAAGATTGATAGGGAAGAAGGTGCCACAATGGGGCCAGCTGTCAGCAAACCGAAGAGTCAGGATTCAAGGAATCGTGGATCCCGTGGGCAAGTGTTTTTCAACATTTGAAATCCCGTAGCCCCAACGAGGGATAAGACTACGGTCACGGGGACAATGGTCATAGGGCTAGGAGCCTAGTTAGGTGAGATATCATGCAAAGAGTGCGTCAGGATTCGAGGGATCACGAATCCTGAGGATTTGTATATTTGACATCAGAAAGCCCGAAACCCCGATGGGAATATGACTGCAGTCATATAAGAAGCAGTTGTGTGGACTAAAGACTTAGCCCGGGAGGCTAAGGCAGCAAAGGACTGTGTCGGGAATCGGGAATCGGTGAACCAAGTTGTTTGGACATCACGAGTGTCAAAATCCTAATAGGAGGACCCCCGATAATAAAAAGGTCAGCGTGGATTTAGAAGAAAGGGAGACCTAGTGTTTAGTTGTTGTGGGTGGAAAATTTCTCGATAGGGAAATAGAAGAACCTTTCAGTTCTTCAAGCCAAGGAGGGAGGAAATATCCTGTGAGTAGATGTTCCTAGTAGGGGTGCCTGCATCATCCCATCTATTCCAACTAGCTCGTTTTGGAAGTTTTTTACTTTGGCAGTTTTTTTTCTATTTTTTGGGTCCCCGACTTTCAAGGCCATTTTGAGGCCATAAAAAACATTCTTAGGGATCACCACAATTAGATTATACATAGAGTCAAATTATGATGTAAATATGTGTATTCCTTGGATATACCTTTCCATTGGGCTATCATTCACCTAAAACGAAGATCATATGAAGAAGTTATGAACCCGGAAAGTTGAAGTAATAACTTACCCCAACGGGGCCCACATGAATTTTTGTAATTAATCTCCTAGGGTAATGTTTTCGAATGTCTAGGGTTTTGGAATTCTTATTTATTGTAAAACATCTTGAAGAGCCTAATTTTAACCATCTTCATGTGAATGATCACAACCATCACATATCTTCTCAGAGATAAGCTGCCACCATTCTAGCAAGCTTGTTTTTCATTGCATTTTGTAGTTTCAACACATTTTCTTATTGAATAGAAACTAGTTTTACTATATATTTGTTATGGTATCTCTGGTATTCTTGTGTTTCTGTGTTAATAATAATAATAATATGTACTCATTTCGTTCTTCTCATAAAATATGGATTAGTGGTATCATTGCAGTCTTCTCCTTGTCGTTCTTAATGCATGTCCCCGACATGGTTAAAGTACCAAAAATTGGGTCTTGAGCTTGTTTATCTTGAGTAAAAAAACTATCGCAAGCCCAAGCGACCTCTGATGGTGGAAGAAAATAAAAATGACGGGACAAGAGATCCTTTCAAAATGTTTCTCGAGGAATCCCTCATGCAAAAGAGGAACTAAATCATGGATAGTTTTGCACAAATCCTTCAACGTATACCAACAGGCGACGCATCTTCCTTGAGTGGAGGAGTCTCCCCCTTCAAGGTACAAATCAACTTTTATATTCCCATATTTTAATGTCTATAGATGTAGATGTTGTAGAAAAATGGTTGTATCTTCTAGAAGGGAATTTTCTATCCATAACTTTTCGAATAGAGAAAACATTATGTTTACACTCCTCAAAGTCATTCCCTATGTCAAAGATTGGTGGGAGAATTTATCTGAGAAAAAGGAATTAGAGGAACCCTCATTATTTACATTCACGGTCACCTGGGAATCCTTTAGGGATGTTATCAAGGAACAATACTACCCTGTTAGACTTTATGACGATCTATATACAAAATGGGCCACATTGCAGTAGGAAAGTGACCAAGTAGTTCTAGAGTTCACAAATATCTTCCATACCTTGTGCACCAAGTTGGGTATCAAAGATTCTGAGCGACATCTAGTGCTCACGTATCACGGTGTTCTGTATAGATACATCCAGGCTGAAATGTAGTTTTTGCACATATCATCCTTGTGCACAACCTATTGATATGTCATCAAAATAGAGAAAAATATTCAACAAAAGATGCAAAAATTTGGGCCTAGGAACCCCTCACATAAAAATCGAGTAAAGGGAAGCCCTAACCCTTAGAACAAAGGAGAAATAAAATATGAACAACCTCAGGACAACCGGTCTAGGCTGCAAGTAAAGAAGGACATTAGAAAGACAAAGATAGACAGTTGGAAGTGGTGCAACTTCAATAAGAGCCCCTGGCATAACATTGTTTATTGTCGCTGAAAAAAATCATTGGTGGCTGATGTAAAAGCCTCTAAATTAGATGCAAGTTCCAACTCTGAGTCAGAACCAGAAGAGGGGAGATGGATCATTAGTGCGGATCCCATTTCCATTGTTGCTTCCACCAAGGTATAGCTTGGTGAACCAGACAAAATGGAAGGAGAGCGCGTCTTTCATTCACAGATGTGGGTAAAAGAGACCCCGCTGCAATTTATCATTGATAGTGGTAACCAGAAGAACCTCATATTAGAATAGGTCGTTAAGAATATATCCCTACTAACAATGTTTCACCGAAATCCCTACACGATTGGATGTCTCTACGAAGGAAGTGATCTCTGCATCAACCAACAGTGTTTCCTATCATACGACATCAAGCCCTTCAAAAATGAGGTATTGTGTGATGTTGCTCCTCTCAAAGTTTGTAATTTTCTTTTGGTCCAACCTTATTTATTGAAACTTCATTATGTATAGAATTCTATGCCTTGCAGTGTTATTATTACTTTGAATAGGAAATTGTACATGATACATGAAGTAGTCCCACCTAGTGTTATTTCCTTGATCTCTTCCAAGAAATACAAGAAGGTCATCTCTCTGACTAAGAATTTTGTCTTCCTTGTGATTCTCTCTCCATGGCCAACATATTCACATAGAAAAATAAAGTGTACAAGGTCATGGAAGAATACAAATATATCTTCTTCTCAACTTCCGGGGTACCTATGCACTGTCAGGTCAAGCATCCCATCTATCTGACCCCCAACACACCACTGTCCAATTGGCCATTCTACTGTCGATCTTTGTTAGAGAATTAGGAGATCAAGAGACATATCAAAAAATTTCTCCAAAAGGGGCACATATGTTCTGACTCATCTCCTTGTAGGATCCCAATCGTGTTGGTATAGAAGAAAGATAGGACCTCGTGACTCTGCATTGATTACCAAACCCTAAATAAAATCATATTCGAGAACCGATACCTGATTCCCTAAATCAATGATCTCCTTTATCATCTCAAGGGGGAAAATACTTCACTAAGATTGATCTGAAGTATGTATACCACGAGGTCCCCATAGAACAAACAGATGTATGGAAGGCCTCCTTCAAGTCAAAATAAGTTTTTCTTGAATGGATAGTCATGCCCTTTTCTTTTAAAAATGATCCATCAAATTTCATGAGGATGATGGATGATATCCTGCAACCTTTCAAGAATACTTTTGTAGTGGTGTATTTGGATGACATCCTCATCTACAACAAGACTTGGGTGGAACACTTGTAGCACATTCAATAGGTTGTACATACCCTTTGGTAGCATAAGCTATATGCCAACTTGGAAAAATTCTCCTTTGTCATGGACATGTTGTAGTACCTAGGCTACATCGTGGATCAACATGGTGTGCATGTGGATCCAACCAAGATCCAGTTCATCTATGACTGGCCAACCCCAACCACACTCACTAGGCTTCAAATCTTCTTAGGCCTTGCCAATTTATATCGCAGGTTCTTCTTGGGATTCTCCCATATTGCATGGGCCCTCAGCCAAGTAACTAGCGGTGGTGGTAAGGAAACACGTATGTAGGGCCTTTCCCAACAACAAGTGTTTGATGATTTAAAATAATGCTTGTGCTCAACCCCAATACTTTCATTACCAAACCTACAACAACCCTTTGAGATCGAGACATACGCTTCAGACTATGTTGTGGGTGCATTTCTCACTTGAAATGACCACCCTGTGGCCTATCATAGTGAGACACTATCAAAGGTTGTCCATAAATACCCTACTTATGATAAATAAATGCACTCCACTGTGAAATCCTATCACCATTGGAGACACTACATTCATAGAAAGGATACAATCATCCACACGAATCATAGGCCAGTACAGTTCATTCAGACATGAGGAAAATTGCAAAATGACCTCCATCAGAAGTGGTCCCCATACTTGGAGCAATTCCACCTCAACATCAAGTATAAAAAAGGCAGTACCAACCGAGTTGTTGATTTCCTTAGTCAACCTATAGTCGCAACACTCACGATGGTACTAGACTCTTGCAACAACGAGACCTGCAGATGGCCCAACCTCTATGAGTCAGACCCTAACTTTACCACCACATACAAAATGTTGGGCGCAAACTTAGTTGTCACTAATTTCCATCTTTAGGAAGGGTTATTGTGTCGATTGGGCCATCTCTGTGTTCCTTCAAGCGAGGGAGTGAAGATGATTTGGGATGTCCACTACAGTTGGACGGCAGGACACTTGGGCATCGAAAATACCATGGCAGTGTTGCAGAAACATTTCTACTGGCCAAAAATTCGAAGGGATGTCAACATGTATATCAGGTCCTTCATTTCCTGCACTATTACAAAACAAAACACTAAGAGATAGGGCCTATATACACCCCTTCCTAATCTTGACAGTCCATGGGAATCCATCTCAATGGACTACAATTTGGGCCTTCCATCCACCAAGAGGGGAAATGACTGTGTTTTTGTCGTTGTTGATCATTTTTCTAAGATGGCAATCCTAGTCGCCTACAAGAAGACAATCACAATATAAGCCACTGCCGAGCTCTTCTTTGAACGACTATGGGTACATTTTTTAATTCCACTAACCATTGTCTCAAATCGGGACACTCATTTCCTCAACACATTATGGTTGAGCCTATGGTATTTTTTGGACACTAAGCTCACCAAATATCGTACCTTCCACCCCCCCAAAAATGGCCACACTAAGATCGTCAATCATATGATCGTGCATATCCTGCACATGTACAATTACAAGCACCCCTACAGATGGGATGTGATTCTTCCCTATGTTCAATGTAGTTACAACCGAGCCCTACATAGCTCAATTGGACACAATCCCTTTCAGGTTGGGTTGGAATTATAACCATTGGGTCCCATGCATGTTTCACTACCTCTTGCAGCCACCCCAACTGACTCATATCCTGCTCCAACTAAAGCTGAAAAATCCTCTCAGTTCATTGAATGGATCTAACACATCCACTAACAGGTTCAAGATATTTTACAGAAGTCCAATTCCAAGTACAAAAAGTTCCATGATCAACATCAGGTGCCACAAAAATTTTAGGTGGGAAACAAAGTGTGGTTTCACTTGCAAAAAGAATTATTTACAAGGCCATATCAGAAGCTTCTCCCACTCTGTTATGGACCTTACACCATCACTAAGGTTGTTGGTGACAATGCTTTTGATCTCAACATTCCCCCTTTTCTTTTCACATGCCAGCAAAGGATCCAACTTTATCGATTTGTCAAACTAGGGCAGCTCCTGCACTAAGGCAAGTGGCTCACCGGGCACCAAATCTAGCAAGAATTTCCTCATATGATGGGGGAACTCAACAAAATGGAGACCATTTATTCCTAACGGGGTAGGATAGATCCATATGGATTTTGGTGGCCTACCACCTATTCCAACTATCTCATTTGGCAGTTGGAAGTTTGGAAGTTTGTTTCTATTTTTCGAGTCCCTGACTTCCGGGGACATTTTGAGGCCCTAAACAACGGTTTTAGGGCTTGCCACAATTATACTATAGTTGGAGTTAGATTCTAAAGGAAACATGTGTATTCCTCTGATATACCTTTCCAATGGGCTATCGTGTGCCTAAAACGAATATCGTATGTAGAAGTTACGACCCTGGGAAGTTGGTGTACTAACTTACCCCAACGGGACCCACACGACTTTTGGCACTTCATCTCCTAGGGTTATGTTCTGGATGTATAGGGTTTTGGAATTCTTTTTTATTGTAAAAAGTATTGGAGAGCCTCATTGTAACCATATTCTTGCAAATGAGTGCATTCATCACATCTCTTCTCAGAGATAATCCACCACCATTCTAGAAAACTCGTTTTTCGTTGCATTTTACAGTTTCAACACATTTTCTTATTGAATAGAGACCAGTTTTACTATATCCATGTTACTGTATCTTTATTATTATTATATTTTTGTGTTAAGAATAATAATAATATGTATTCATTTCATTCTTCTCATAAAACCTAGATGACCAAGAGCCTCTAGACAACCAGTCCAAGACTCGGGATAAGAAGGGTAAAGGAAAGATGAAGAATGACACTAGGAAGTGGTTTGATTTCCACAAAATAACCTAGTTCAACACCGATGAGTTTTTCTCGAAACAATCAAAGGTAGATGAGGTCGAAGACAAGGAGTCGAACCCTAATTCAGAATCCAATCCAGAAAATATTGAAACTCGACAGAAAATCAACACAAACCCCACTGCTACGACCATAACAATTCAACCATAAGAACCAGTAGATCTTGAAGATGGGGAGCACCTCTTCCATTCATCGATATGGGTGAAGGCGACCCCATTGCATTTCATTGTTGATAACGATAGTCATAAGAACCTCATCTCAGTTAAGGTCTTCAAACAGTTGGGGTTGTCGACAACACCACACCCATAGACATACAACATTGAGTGGCTTCACCAGGGACAAGATCTCTAGGTCAGCCAGTAGTGTCACCTGTCTTATGGCATCCATCCCTTCAAGTATGAGGTAGTGTGTGATGTTTCCCCTATTGATGATTGTGATGTTTTTTGGGGCTAACCATATATGTGGAAATGCCATGTTCTTTATGATTTTAGACCTTGTAGTGTCATTATTACTCTGGATAGTCATCTATATAGAATACCATAGGTAGTTATGACTATTTCTCCACCAAAACACTGTCGCAATGTAATCTCTCATACTACAAAATTCATCTCTCCATAGTCTTCTCAAAGGATGTAGAGAATAAAACTACAACCATTGTAGCCTCAACACCTTCTATCCAGCAAAAAAATATTTCTGAAGAAAAAGAAGATATTGTTTCTTCACCTATAATGGTTCTTGCATAATGCCCCATCAAATATAGAGACAACAAGTTGGTGGAAAAGATTCAACCCCACCAACAACAGGTTTGTGATAGTCTTCCACTGACCAAGAAACAAAACTTCTTCAACAAGGCACACATCTCACCAAGATTTAGATTCAGAAAATTCTTTCCCCTCTTCCGTGGAAACTCAACAGAATGGAGACAATTTATTCCTCATGAGGGAGGACTGATCCAAGATGGATATTGGTGGCCACCAACCTATTCCAACTACATCCTTTTGTCATTCTTTATTTCACCTTGTTCTTCTGTACTTATTTGTAATTATGGGTTCTACACTTCTAGGGATGTCTGAATCCCTACGCATCTTCCAGGTGGATACTAGTGGCCTGCCACCTAATCCAACTGACTTAATTTGGGATTTTTCATGTCAATACATATTTCTGTACTTCAAGGGCCATTTGGGGCCCTAAACATTGTTTTTTTGGCTCGCCGTAGTCAAAATGTAGATGGAGTCACAGTTTCATGGAGTAATGTGTAGTTATTTAAAACACCTTTCCAATGGGATACCATGCACCTGAAACAAATATCATATAACACCTTTCCAATGGGATACCATGCACCTGAAACAAATATCATATGAAAAAGTTATGACCCCAAGAAGTTAATGTATTAACTTACCCAAACAGGGCCCACATGACTTCTGGCATTTCATCTCCTAGGGTTAGGTTTTTCGATGTCTACGGTTTTGGAATTCATGTTTATCATAAAAAGGATTTTAGAGCCTTATTGTAATCATCTTCATGTGAATGAGCATAGCCATCACATATCTTCTCAGAGATAAAGTTACCACCATTCTGGCGAGTCTTGCACTCTGTATTTTTATAGTCTCTTTACAATTATTTCATTAATAGAAATCAAGTATTGTTGTATTTATTTGTTTCTCGCAATTTTCATGAGTATTTCATTGTAATTGGTGTGCTTTCGTTTCATTCTGAAAATAATCTGGATCAATAAGTGATGTTATTGGATTTAATAATCATGACCTTAGTCTTATCAGTATTAACAATCATACCCATATTGGATCAAGAATCCTTGAGGATTCTTAGTTGGTTTTCAATATCATGGGTAATCCTTGCCATAAGAAAAATATCATCGGCATAAAGAAGAAGATTCATGACTATACTAGTGAGAGTAGGGCCGACACAACCTTCTTTTTCCAAGAAATCTTCTAACTTGTCAATGTATATGCCAAAAAGAATAGGGGACAAGGGAAAACCTTGTTTGATTCCAATATTGTAGTTAATATCTTTTGACTAGCCCTCGGTTTTTTAAAACTTAGCAATAATGTTCTCATGCATCCTTATTGCAACATCTGTCAACTTAAGAGGCATTGTTATCTCTTCCAACCTATTCCAAAGGTTTTTCTTAGGAACCATGCCAAAATCTTTTCTAAAGTCAACAAAACAACAAAAACTATTGGTTTTAGTACCATGAATTTCTAGCAAAAGGATATTCTTCTTTTCCAAAGCAATTTCATAAAGCTTCTGTAGGGGCCGAATTAAATAAACAACCATTTCATTTACAACATAACAGTAAAATTCAAGAAATTTCTATAATTTATCACATTCGCCTACGTATTTATCAATTATAATAAAAGTTTATAATAGATTAAAAAAATGCATAATTTGAAATAAATACCTGAACCTGATGCTATTAACCTCCATTTGTTCGCCGCTTGCCTCCTTGACTGCTTCTGTAACTGCAAAACACTGCCCGAAACCTAGTTCCTCCCTGCCAACTAGGTAACTCCCTAGCTCCAGGATATCAACGGATATCCTGGCCCCCGTGGCCAAAACCCCCAGCAACCCCAGTGCACTGATACAATCCCACTCCCAAAATTTAACCTCTCTCTGCAAATCCCCAAGCTCCCAAAATCCCTCCCCCAACCTCCCATGGAATGGCCTCCCGTCAAACTCATTCCCTTCCTTATCCCTCCTTCACCAACTTCCCGCCTCTTTTACTCCCTACCTAACTCATTTATTACCTTCTTATCCCTTCTCGTTAATTCCCCTTATCCACCTTTATTTAATATCTTATTCTCCCACAATTAATAAGTTATCCTTTGTTGTGTATGTAACCTTTCAATTTAATTATATAACTTATTAATTTATTAAATTTTATACTCATGTTTTTAAATGTAATAGGTAGTTTAATTAATCAATTAATTAATTAAATTGCAGCCATTAGTTAATCAATAATTATTTAATTACTTTTATTATACCTATCCTATTTAATTAATATCATATTAAGACGACTAATCCCCTAATTAATTTTTACTTAATAATCCTTCACATTTGTTCAACTAGGGTTGTTACATACACCCACCCTTTAGGAAACTTCGTCCCGAAGTTAAGGTATCTTATGGTACAAGGAAAAGAAACATGGTTCACACACTCAT
>SNQJ01S0021761.1:78767-99974 GCA_010110895.2 Picea sitchensis | reverse complement strand
TTTATATATATGAATTTAAAATTAAATTATTTTATCTTATATAATGATGATTATTAATAGAAATCAGTTGGTAATATAAATCAAAATATATTAAATTATGTAAGATTAAACACGAAATTAATCCCTGTAAGTTCTTCAAAATTATTTTTTAAGAGTAAAGCAGTTTCTAATCCTTTTCTTTCTCTTTTTCTCATAAGAGTGATCGTTGATAATAATTCGCAAGTGTATTTTTCAAATGCATTGATGACATGAGGTGATGGTAGCTAAACATGGCATTTAAATCCTCTAATAGACTATTGATCCAACTTAGTTGAACCTAACGCACTTTTTCCACATCGTATTCTATTTTAAGTGGAGAGTATTTGTGTACCAACTCAAAACGCACAGAGCCCAGCTGCCTGCCAAATGAGGACCATTATTTTAATTTGTTTATCTCCGCTACACACATACACGTTCCCTGCCGCCTTATTGTTTGGAAAAACTTAATTACTACAATTAGCGAGGATCTCTAGTGGGACAGGGTAATATATTACAATTAGGGGCAGAGATATGGTTAGAACTAGCCACAAACTCGTAAACCTAAACATAGGATTTGGTTGTGATGCTAGGTTTGGCAGATATATATTGACATGGTTATATGCGCATCATTGTTATTTAGTGGTCTCCTCTTCTTCCAAGGCATCACTAATGTACATGCCAACACTGTTGACCCCAGAACATGTGTTTTGATATTTTCTCATTCATAATGTAAAAATAAACCTTCAAAATGGGATCTCCCCCACATGCTTCAAATGCCTGCATAATGTAAAACAAACGTTCAAAATGGGCTCTCAAACCTTCAAAATGGGTTGTTCGCTCCATTAAATAGCCATCTCCAGTGATTGTAAGGCTCCATTTGTGCTCAGTAATACATGCACTCAAGTGACTGTGTCACTACTCAATAGCATACCCACTTGTCTTGATTTCAAGTATTAAATATGATATTCAAATATGTAATTAAAGATACTTTAAAAAGTTGTATGTTAATTGTTTTAAATATATTTTCTGTTTAATTTAGTTTGAAATTTAGTAAGAAATTGAATATACATATTTGAGTGGTTAATTTTGTGTAATCAGGATGTCTATGAATTTTTCAGCGAGATGAATCCATTTTTATATTTAGAAATACAATTTAAACAACATAAAATTGTGATTTTATGCAGATTTATGTCATATGAACCAAAATATAAAACAGTTAGACAAGGCCCATAATCACGACCCACTACCCATCAATATATATGAGATACAATCTTAAACTGCACACCTCAAGTTATGAAGCACTTCGAACCTAAACTTCTTACTAACTAAAATACACTTAAAATATCATCAAAATAATCTATTTCTTAGAAAACCTGAATAGGGCCTTAGATAGACCATTTCTTCCTTTAATGAGAGGAAATGCATTACAGCCATCCGGGAATTTAATAAGAGTTTTAGTATGAAAGCTGTTCAACCTTCTCTTTTAAGTATATTTTCAAATAGTATGAAGTTTAGGCTCCAAGTGGATGGGAACATGGAGTTCTGCATGATATGATTATGATATAGGAACTAATATAAATAGCAATGACTTGGAACATGGATTTGTGTAGGATTTGATTACGAGATAGGAACTAATATAAATAGAAATGACTTGGAACATGGAGTTCTGCACGATATGATTATGAGATAGGAACTAATATAAATAGCAATGAATGGTTTCGCAACCATGTCACAAGGATTATAATGTACATCCAAAGTTTGTATTGATTAGAAGAGACATGTTCTTGCAACACGAGTAGGAATAGAAAAGCCAAGGGATACAAATTTATTTTCAGTGAAAATAGTTGGATTGGAAGAAAAGCCAACGGATTCAAATTTATTTTCAGTGAAAATAGTTGGATTGGAAGAAAAATCAAGATATACAAATTTATTTTCAGTGAAAATAGTTGGATTGGAAGAGATAGCAATACTATGTTCTTGAAATAGCCCCCGGGGGGTAGCTCAATTGGCAAGTGCCGTGATATAGCGTGTTATGTTCGATGAGGTTCCAGTTTCAAATCCCCCCGACTTACCCATGCCTGCGGAAGGGGCATACGTATGGAACCTGGAGGTTATAGTGGTAGCGGTCGGAATCAACCCCGTGTCACGCGAGTACGAGACCGGCCCAGTTGCCGATTCCGCCAGTCATAAAAAAAAAAAAATACTATGTTCCTGAAACACTTTTAAAAACAAAAGGATCCTAGTACAGTATAGATAGGCTCGATAGACTAAAAGTTCTACCTAGTTAATACAATTAATACAATGCAAATACAATTAATACAATGTAATCTTTTCTGATTCTTGTACTTTTCAACCTTCCACTTCGAGTTTTCAGATTCCTGTACTTTACCTAATTTAGTGGAAAATATACTCTTCAGATTAAACTAATTGAATTTCCACACTTACATAAATTACAATCCCCTTTGAAACAGGGAACTACTAACAAACTACTAAGATCCTATATTTTCCAATAACATAATCACCCAGCTATTGACAGATCTCATGATTGAACCGGTTTTGCATTGGAACATTGGAATTTAAACTAAATATATGCAAAGTTATTGTTAAGAACTGTGTTACTCAAGCAACAATAGTAAAGTAGAATAGCATGCACACCTTATTACATGCAATAACTCATATAGGCTTCACCTGATTCTTGTTCTCTAGCACCAACTTATGCATTGAGAAAACTGTTATAGTAATAGAGGAGGAACAAAAAACCCAGTAAAACATGTAGGAACATAAAAGCCAGAGGATGCAACATTAAAGCCAGAGGATACTTTGACAAATGTATTCCAAACTGACACACTAAATGATTTATAAAATGATTTATAAACTGATTTAAAAAAATAAGTGAAAATAATTTATATTTTTTATTTTTTTATTTATAACACATTATTTTTAAAACAGTGATAAAAAATCTTCAAAACTGGTTTCCAAACCAACCAAGTTTGCATCCTGACTATGACATACATGGAAACTTGGGCCAATTTTTAGAGCTGAATTCTATGGTCACATCTCATAGGTTGAAGGGTAATTCTAAGAGAGTTAATCATGTTTAATGTATGATTTCCCTATTCACTACTTATATTTTAAATAAGATGGTTTAATTAATTTAAAAAACCATGCTTATTGATTACTTATGAATTATTTACGTTTAATTTTTACATGTGTAAGCATACATCAACCACTGAATCGTTTTCATTGTCTTGAGTTAGAAACATATTAAATCAATCACAACTAAATCATTTTCATTTTCTTAAGTTAGATAAACATATTAAATCTTTAGGGTTGAATAACATATTTTACGGACATATTAAATCCTCAGGGTTGAATAACATGTTTTAACTATTTATATTATTATATTCAATCTCAATAATTAAGGAACAACTTAACTGCTTTCAATAACTTTATAATAAGACTATTTTAAAAATAAAAAATGAAATTATATCCCAAACTTTCATTTTAAAAGTTTAAAAAATATATTTGATTTTTATATTATTGTAATCATATCCACAATTATTGAGCAACTGATTAACGTCTTATAAAACTTGGTTTACAAGCAAACTTAATTTTAAAAGTTTAACTAACATGTTTTTAACCAAATTTTGAATTTCAAAATTTAATTATCCAAACCCTGAATTTAATAATTATAACAACCATCTTAATATTTTGATACAAAACTCAGATACAATTAATTATATAATGTTGTGCATAAAATTTCTAACTAATAACACAAAATTTCCCAATTAATCATTCAATGTACTCACAAATTGACTAAATCCACATTGAGACTTTCATGGGCATGTCTACATCCTCTTAAAGTGAACAACAATGCCACTCCATTTGTACTAGTAAATATTTTAATCCTAGTTCACAAACTTCAAAAACTTCAAGTTAGTCCTAATATTGTTGTTAGACTTCTAAATGTAAACTGTGTGAAAGTATTGATAGATGGAAAGTCCACTCAAAAAATCTAATGTTCGATAAACTCTACACATAGTTTACATCCAGAAATCTAACAATAATATAAATCCTAATAATTATCGACTGTTCTCAATAGTTTCTAGTAAGTTTCTAAAAGGTTGATGACATTAGTGCTCATTTTTTCCATCTAACTCTCGAACAGAACAGGGGATAAGCCCACACGGACAAAGGTATAGGAGATATTTGTTTCCATTGACCATAATTTACGTCAACGTACTTCTAGTTTAGAATTGAACAACAATGTTTACTGAGCATTGCCTGTAAAATGATTAGGAGTTTGATCACCAAATGGAGTCGTACAACATGCATAGTAGAGAACCAAATCGGATAAGAATTATATTTTCGGGAAAATGTCAAAGTAACATCCAAAAACCCCTAGCGTTAATATAATAAGAAATCCTTACTTCATTTGAGAGTTTGGAAAGGCGCACTTAAGCTAACAAATATTGAAGAAAACCATACCAAACTGTTGTTTACATGCACAACAGAGAACCGAATGAGAGGAAGAGAGAGTGGAAAATTGGTCAAAGCAGCCTCTAACAAACGCCGGCATTGATATGCTCAGGTTAGCACTAGAAACCCTTTCTCGTTTTTTAGTGTTACTACTAATCACTATGCTACTCGAGCCATGAAAAGAATGAAAGTGAAATATACTCTATCTATAAAATCTACTAATCTATTACATTGCAATCAATCTAATCTAATTTGCTAAGTTTATACATCTGGGAAACTATGAGAGGGAAACCATAGGTTAATTTACATGTTTCTAATGTTGCAGAGATTCATTTTCTTCTACATTTCCATTTGTTTGTGTAGGCAATTCCACCATTTTCATTTTTATTTTTTTTCAATGTAAGCGGATAATATTTCTAAAATCAGTGGGCCAAGCCATGAACAAGTAAATTCTCTGAAATTATCTTCTATCCTTGACACAAAATTAACAAAAAAGAAAATGAAAATGAATGCGATAAAATTAATTAAATCAAGAAGAGGAAACTCTGCTATCCTTAACACAAAATAAAAGATTAAAAAAAATGAAAATGAATGACATAAAATTAATTGAATGAAGAAGAGGAAAAAAATCATTAAGGAGAACTTACCATTTTATTGTATGGCATATAAGATCTTCCAAACATAATAATTGGTCTATTCCTTGCTCCTTAGAAATTAAATTTAAAACATAACAGAAATCAAATGAAATCAAAGATAATTTTTCAGAATTAATTTCAATTACTACTTTATCTAATGAAATTAAAATATAACAAGGAATCAGGAAACAATTAAATTAAAGGCCTAAATACTGTTGAAACCACTTGCTAATATATCCAATTCTATGAACACTAATCCAATAAACTCACCATCAAGGAATTAAGGCATATGCAAATCAGGTTAGCCCCTCGAATCTCCATGCCACCATCATCTAATATGCACTGCAAAGGTTTTGAATGGTCTCAAATGTATCTTGAGTTCTACCACGATTTCTGTTCTCTCAGTTATCCAATGACTTAAACAATTCATGCTTCAAACATGAACACATAAAAATATACGACACAATCAGAGCACTCGATAGCAGGACCCTATACATGAACACAAACTGAACCAATTGACCTTAAGTTTCTTTGTGTTAAGGTGCAGAGCATACTAGAGGAGCTCCATAAAACGTGCCTCGTACTCGGGCACCGTACGACCTCCCTATCGTAATGCATTGAACCAATTGAGCTAATGCTCAATGAATTACTTCGAAAGGTACCTCTCTCAGAACCGGTTCTCGAACAGTTCCCATGACATGTCTTCAACCACCATGTTCAGCTGTGGTAGGAGCATTTTCCACCATAGAAGGGATCTCCCCTTCAGTTGAAAGATAGCCATGTAGACCTTCATGTTGGAGGTATAATCATGAAGTGAGAAGCACATCAACATGTTCTCCAACCATGCCTCGGCAGCTGTGCCGTCCAGGGCACCAAAGAACTCGGGAAATTTAACCTTCTTGAGTTCACGGTGAACCTCAATGGGTGCCGGTGCCCTGGCCTCATCTTTGTCCAAGCAGCTGATCAATGCCTTGGACATGCGCTTGAAAGATCTCATCATCCCAACTACGTTGCCAACTGCTATCTACTCCTATCCGAGAACCTGCTCCTCTCCCCAGGGGTTAGACCCCTCAGGCGTGGATGCTACTGGAGGTGTCGCGCCTCCTCCCCTAGCACACCGTCGTCTGCCTTCGCGGTGTCCTCTAACCATGATTACCTGCACGCACACAATCAACTTGATTAACAACAGTATAATCAAATCCTATCAACGAAAGTCGTAGCGATCCCAAGTCATGGGTTGAACCTGGCTCTGATACCATATGTAATGGCCTCCTCGTTACGACCACAACCTCTTGTAACAAGTGCAATTTTTTTTTTCTTTTGTGTGAGTGTGTGCGTGTGTACAAGGATAATAAATACATTCAACTCTATGTCACTATATGATGATGAACATGATGCATGCAATGTGACGACAACATAAAGATCTAAGACTCATATAAACCTTTGCCAACAATGAACGACCATCAACCGACAAATAAAATGACTGACTACCGATCTATCCTACTCTGCAAGGGTTAGGACCTCCAAGACACATGAGCAACACTCAAGCCTAGGTTCCCATCGATTTTAACCATTTAAGGTGTCAGGGCTGGCAACTGTTCTGAGGAACATGGAGGTGTCTATATCCCGCCTGACACAAGCAGGCAAGGAATAAAATGATGACAACCACGTACAACAATAATTAACAAATAACCATGACCATTACAGAAACACAAACCCGAATGAACTCCAACATCAACCAACCATCATTAGGACAAGGCATTATCCATGACTTAATTAGCATCAATTACCGATCCGTTACTCCCTGTAATTTCCATTAGTTCATGAGTTGCTAAATCTACTCCTAAAAATAATGTATAATCAATTGATTGAAATTCCCTATTACCAAATGACTAAGTGTACTTAGTTTAAGGACATTGAATTTTTATATGTAACAATTCGACAACATTCAACCACATTCCCACAATGAGCTCAACACTATCTCTTTTTAAATAACCTTGCCAACAAATATCAATCACCTTACCTCCTGGCCTTACTTAAGTTATAAATATAGAAAGTATAAGGACTAAAAATAAAAGAAAATAAGAATTGAATAACACATCACCTAATTACAATAATATTTAACATTTATTTTATGTGTGTAGGATTATACATTTGACAACATTCAACCATATTTCCCTAAAATGATATCAACATTGTCTCTTTTTGCTAACCTTGTAGATAAATAATAACCACATTACATCTTGGGTGTTATCAATACAATAAAATTGCACTACCTTTACCATAATACCATATCAACATCACGTTTTATATTAATATGACTTCCAAATAAAATAATGATCACTTCACTTCTTGTATGTTACCAATGCTATACATTATAATAACTCACCCTAAGACAAATCGACATTTCAGCTTATACTATAATGATCTTGCAATAAATAACAATAAAATTCGGTTCATGTGGTCTAACACTGATGCTATATTTTGATTTAAATTGAACATAATATTACCATCAATGATAAGGTATACAAAAAGGGCCTGCAACTAAAGTAACTAAACTAAAATATCTAAACTATAAAGGATAACCTCCTTAACGTCCTTTTTTTTCCACTGAAAAGTTACTCTATATATTCAATAGAATATAAAAATTTACAAATCAACGTCTATAACAAAGAACAGAGACATGTGTGCATATCAGTGGCTAGTTACACAGAGTAGTAGGATCACCGAATGGACAAAATCTAGGAAATTACATCAGAATCCAGTCAGATTGTAAAATGGACAAAAATCTAGTAAAAATCAAGAATTGTAAAAGCCAGTTACACAAAACACCATAAAGGACACCATGTATTATAAAGACTTCTCAACTTAAGTAACTAAACTAAAATAACTATCTATAAATGATAACATCTGTAATGGTGGATGAAAAAGGATATTTATCTCCTTCACAATAAATTAATATCGAAATATACTTGCTACTATAATTAAGGATGGACATTGAACTACGGGAGATAAATGGGATTTGGGATTTGGTAGAGCGTTACACAAAGGGTGAGCGAAATTAATGCTGTGTGAACAACATGGTAGCTGTGGGTAGACGGAAAGAACGGTGTTGTCGTTGAGTGAACAACACCGTTGTGGATGTGTGCAGGGGTAAATTAGTGTCATTGAGTGGGCAGAGGAGGGTGGAACTATTTAAGGAGTTTCCAACAAGGTCCAAAAAGCTTCTCAATGTGTGCCATTCGCTGGTGCTCATGCCATGCATTAAGACGAATGAATAACAGCTGAAATGCCCAACGTATTGCACCCAAAACGCAGGGGAATTATGCCCAAAAACGTAGTCGTTGGGATTTGTAAAACAAAGGCAAGTTTTCCCAATCTCGTTGTTCGCGATTCACTCCCAATACACATGGGTTCTATGCCTAAAATAGAGAGTTGCTGCACCTAAGGATGGACGAGTTCTGAAGGTAAAAAAAAAAATTCATTCTCAGTACAGAAGAAGCTCGGCTACACCCTAAGGTAACTGGCAATGGATAGCCTAGTTGGGTTGATCGCTACCTCAAGATTTTGGAAGAGAAACGTGGAACTCTAGAAGAGGCATAAACGATTTAATTTCAAAGTTTGTAAGTTTCCCTTGTAGAAGAGGTGGGATAACGCAGGGTACAGTGCCAAAAATTTCAAAGCACAAGACATTCGCTGGTCAGAGGATTGCGAACGCAAAGCTTAAATTTACCTCAAGAAGCAAGAAGGAACCGGGTAACAGACAGTCATGGAAAAAATAATATCAGGGTAAGATCGTTTAACAGGGCAATCTGTGGGATCTGTGTGGTAAATAATTTGGTCAGTAAAACAGTCTATGGTAAAAATACAGATCAGGGTAAAAATCATGTTGAAAAACAACAATCTAGAAAAAAAATTCCAAGTAAAAGGTAGAATGTCGTCAAAAGGATTTCAAATTCACAGCCGCCAATTGCTCAAAATGAAAAGGCCAAAAAGGGGTTTTCTCGGGTAATCAAATTGCAAAGGAGTGTGCCAGAATCAGTTTTCCAGCGTGGCTGTACACAGTGAGCTAAGTTGTACAGGGGATAGAAATGAAATGATCACTACTAGGCTAGAGGTTACTCAATTGACACAGTAAAATTTACAGCAATATTAAAAACACAACAATCCGCCGGAGTAAGTAAATAAAGAACAACCATTCATCCCAACGATAACCAAAATCTATTTAAATTAAACATTCATCCATCTATATTTCCATTACACAAGAAGATCTAATCATAACCTAATGCATTCTACTCTACAAATCAAAGAGTGTATCATTGCCCTTTTCCTGCTAGGAGTGTCATCCACGCGCTCCGTGCTGCTCCCCCTCACCGGTACCTCCCAGCCAATCGATAGGGGTACTCTGCTTCCCCCTTAGACCCCCGAGAGGCAAAGGGGCCAAACACTATCCAGATGGTATGTCTATCTTCCCAGCTCGCCTTGCAAGGCTGAGCTACCACTCTTATCCGAGCTGGAAAATCCCAACTCTCCACAAGTAATCAGTCAAGTGACAATCCGACAGTGTAATGTTACGCTAACAACCAATCCATTTCTTCCTCATCTTCCCTTTCTTTTATAGAGTTTTTAGCACCTCCAACTTTCCCTAAATCACATTTAAATTAAGTTTTAATAAAAATATTCTAAATATTCTGCTTCGCACAAGTGTCGTCCATCCCTCTCTTTCCTCCATAATTATTTTCTTTAAATTTATTATTTGTCTCATTTCCCTCACCCACCTAGAGTTTCTCCTAAAATTACTCTTAGGTGTTCCTAGATTCCCTTGCAGGTTTAATTACTTTCCCTAAAATGAAGTTTCTAATTTAGTTCATTTTAGAAGGTTCTTAATTGCAGATTCCTTACTATGTTGACCTCGCTTTTTACCATAAGTTCCCCTCTTTCCCTTATTATGTTTCCCCCTATTCCTTAGTTTCCTAAATTTTATTATTCACTTATTTTCCCTTTTTATTAGAGCCACAACGCCAGTTGCGCCATTCAATCTTTTCCTTTTTATTATTAATTTAATATTTTTTTATACTTTCACAAGTTAAGAATTAATTTCTTCTTGAAATTTTAAATAACTAGTTTTAATTAAATTCTTACTCTCTTCATTTTACTCCAAATTTTTTTAGGAAGACTAAAACTATTACTTAAGTGGGTTTTAGTTTAAATTTTTTTATTTTTATTTTTATAGGGTCTCTTTCTTAAGGTTAGACAAAATTTTACATTAGAGAAGTTTTAGACTTAGGACTTAGATTCTGAACTGGGCGACATTTAATTAGGGAGGTTGTTTAAGAATTTATTAAGGCGTTAATGTATTAGGGCCATCTAGGTTTGTTCCTTCATCAACATCAATGCAATGTGCCCTTCATGATGCACCACGTGCTCCAAGGGTGCCACTCACCTCTAGTGTTTCCTTTGCGCGACGTGCCCTTCAGGATGCACCACGTGCTCCAAGGGTGCCACTCACCAACTTTTGTTTCTTTTACATGACGTGTCCTTNTCAGGATGAACCACGTGCTCCAAGGGTGCCACTCGCCAGCTTGTGTTTCTTTTACGTGACGTGCCCTTCACGATGCACCACGTGCTCCAAGGGTGCCTCTCGCCAACTTGAATGATTGGTAGAAATCAACAACTCCTGGAGTCAACACTCCGCCAGGAGAAATTGTGGGAGACTAAGGGCTCTAAGGAATAAGGCCCATGCCTTATTGCGTGCCTCTTAGTATCATCGTGAGTGACTATCGTAGTCTTCCCTCATGACATCATGGATCCTATCGAACTAAGTAATCATTAACCTACAGTTCGAGCCACGACGAGAGTGCTAGTAGGCTGTGGCAGGGCTGTTGTCCACACCTCTCCCTCAACCTCTCTGGAAATCGTGTGTGGCCCCTTCACTCCATATGTGAGTCTGGATGGCAAGCTATCATCAACCTGCATCATCAACAATTGTGTCGGAACATGTCCAAATCATATCATCAAATCAAATATACTAAAATCACATTAGACAATAAACCCCAAAGCACACTCCCTTACTCAATCTGGAGTCCAAGGGGTCCCGTCGATGCCTCTGCATCCTCAAGGTCAAAAAACCCGCACACTCAGTAAAACCGAGTCAATAGCACCTGTCCATGTCAAGCAGTAAAACATCATGTCATCTATCATATCTCATAGTAATTAAGGATAAATGTTTTCTTATCATAAAAGTCCAGTTCACTTGCAAGCAAGTGTCCCCAAAGAATAATTTTTCTCAGTGCACCAGAGCGGGATGTTACATACACCCCCTCTTGGTCTAAACTTTGTCCCGAAGTTTCATAGTAATAATGTTGAAATAAGTGTATCATAGTATCATAAGTCTATCTATCAAACAAAATGGGAACTTCTAGAAGTGCGGACTATAATTTCTCCACTGGACCTTGACCTAATCTATCGTTCGATGTCTTAACTGTCAAACACGATGATCTAAGATGCGGACTGGCTCAGACATGAGAGCTCCCTCATCTGATACCTGCAAGGAACTCATGTCAATAACCTGTGTAGGATCACTAATATAATGTCTCAAAACAGATACATGAAAAACATCATGCATACGCCTCAAAGAATCAGGCAAGGCTAGTCGATAGGCCATGAGCCACTTTCTCTCCACAATATTGAAAGGTCCCATGAACCTAGGAGAGAGTTTAGCTCCCTTTCCAAAATTGATCGAACTCTTATGCAGTTTAACCCAAAAGAAGACTCGATCATCGACCTCGTAACTACGATCAACTCGATGCGCATCGAGATAACTCTTATGTCGATCTTGCGCTTATTTAATCCTTTGTATTATGGTTTGCATTTGCTCTTCCATTTCTTGGATCGCTTCTGGTCCCACCAGGACCCTATCCTCAAGACGATCCCAACTCAAAGGCATCCGACACAGTCACCCATATAGAAACTCGAAAGGCATCATCTTAATGGTGCTCTGGTAACTATTGTTGTAAGCGAACTCTACTAGTGGCAAGAATTATTCCCAATGCTTTTGTTGGTCCATCACATACATACGCAACATGTCCACCAAGGTTTGATTTTTTCGTTCTGTCTGTTCGTCAGTCTCTGGGTGATACGCAGTACTAAAGTTAATTTGAGTTCCCAAGGCCTCTTGGAAACCCATCCAAAATCGTCCAGTAAACATCGATCCTCGATTAGATATAATCCTCTTAGGCATGCCATGCAGCCTCACAATCTCACTGATGAAAACTATAGCTATGTTAGTTGCCTGATACATCGTACACACAGGAATAAAGTGAGCACTCTTCGTCAGAGGGTATACTACTATGAAAATCGAGTCATGTCTCCTTGCCGTCAGTGGCAATCCAACAATAAAATCCAACGAAATAACTTCCCATTTCAATTATGGAATGGCATGTGGTTGTAGTAGTCCTTCTGGGTGTCTATGTTCAGCCTTTACCTGCTGACACTCCACACACCTAGCCACATAGTTAATTATGTCGGCCATCATTCCACTCCAGAAGAATAAGGGTTTAAGATCTGCCCTCATCTTCGTGACTCCCGGGTGAGTCATGTAAACTACTCTATGAGCCTCGCTCAAGATCAACATCCTCAACTCGTCATTTGGCGCTATGTAAATACAACTTTTAAACCTTAATAACCCATCGCTATCAAAAGAAAATCCTTCATATCATGCTACCGTCATTGTGTTCTATCCGAAAAAACCCTCTACCTCCTTGTACCAATCATCGTCATGTTGTAAAGTGAGAATATTCTCACGTAGATTTGTATGTAGAGGCAACACTGAAAAGATGAGTGGTCTCTGACTCAAAGAATCCGCAACTCGGTTCACAGTTCCCTTTATGTAAGTAATCACAAAGTCATATTCGCTAAGCAATTCTGACCAACGTCGTTGTCGCAGGTTCAGGTCGCTTTGCGTAAATATGTGTTGTAGTCCACAATGATCAGTCTTTAGTTCAAATTTTCATCCAACAAGGTAGTGTCTCCAAAACTTCAAGGCATATATGATTACTAATAACTCCAAATCGTGCATCACGTAGTTCTCTTCATGCCTTCTCAATTTCCTCGAAATGTAAGCCATCACTCATCCATCTTGCATCAAGACTCCGCCTAAACCTTCTTTGGATGCGTTTGTGCATACCAAGAAGTCCACGTCCATGTCAGGGACTTTTAGTATTGGTGATGTAGTCAGCAACTATTTAAGCCTTCGAAATGCTTCCGTGCATTTCTGGGTCCAAACAAACTTCTTGTTTTTCTTCTGCAACTCCGTGATCGGATTTGCTCTCTTCGAAAATCCCTTGACAAACCGTCAATAGTATCCTGCTAAACCCATAAATCTGCGCACTTCTTTGACATTCGTCGGTGCAGGCCATTCCATAATAGCCTCAACCTTGGCTGGATCCATGGTGATACCTTCGCCAGAGATGGCATGCCCTAAGTAGTGAATCCTCGATTGATAAAAAGAGCATTTGGACAACTTCCCATACAATTTGTGCTCTCGCAAGCAATGTGGTACCAAGTGCAAGTGCTCGTCATGCTCCTCCATCGTCTGAGAGTAGATCAAAAGATCTTCAATGAATACTTGGACAAACTTGTCCAAGTACTCATGGAGCACCCCGTTCATCAAACTCATGAATACCCCTGGGGCGTTTGTCAGTCCAAATGGTAAAACAGTAAACTCGTAATGTCCAAATCTCGTCTTACAGACGGTCTTAAGGATGTCATCCTCCTTGATCCGTAACTGGTGATACCTTGTTCACAAATCGATCTTGGAGAACACCGTTGCACCCTTCATTTGATCGAACAGATCATCAATTCTTGGTAAGGGATACTGATTCTTGAACGTAGCCTTGTTCAGTTGACGGTAGTCAATGCAAAGCCTCCACGATCCGTCGTTACTCCAAATGAAAATAACAGGTGCACCCCATGGTGACACACTAGGACGTATCAGTCCCAAGTCTAACAACTCCTTCAGTTGCATTTTCAACTCTTGCAACTCCGAGGTCGACATCTGATAAGGCATTCCTTCAATCGGTTTGGTCCCCAGTTTCAGGTCTATGGTAAACTCCAATTCCCTTTCCGGTAGCATCCGAGGTAACTCCTCTAGAATACATCTGCAAACTCCTTCACCACTGGAAGGTGTTCTATACCTTCCGCTACTCCCTTTTCATTTAGCACAAGGATCGCATAAAGCTTTCACCCCTTGCTCATACTCTTCTGTAACTGTAAGGAAAAGACGAACCTTAGGGAAACCCCCTGGTTCTGTCCTACTATCACACATCTCTATCCTTCATCATCAACCAAGCTCAACCATTTTGTCTTACAGTTGAGTATCGCCTCATGCGATTCCAACCAATCCATGCCAATCACGCCGTCATAAGATCCTAAGATTGTGACGTACAAGTTGACCCTCGTGACAAGCTCTCCCAAGATAAGGGCACAGCCCATAACTTTTCCTCCAACCTTCTGTTTGGCTCATGAAGCCATCTCTATGAAGCTAAACTCGTC
Organism: Picea sitchensis; assembly: GCA_010110895.2. Taxonomy (NCBI): domain Eukaryota; kingdom Viridiplantae; phylum Streptophyta; class Pinopsida; order Pinales; family Pinaceae; genus Picea; species Picea sitchensis. The sequence continues at coordinate 85,290 of SNQJ01S0021761.1, read as the reverse complement.
CTGTTCGATGACCTTTACCTTAATCCTTTTTAGCGCTACACCAGAAATGAAACTCTCGGTAGCACCGGGATCTATCAAAATACTGAGGGTCTGGTCAGCGATGGTACCTGTCGTCTTGAGCACAGTCGACTGGTGCTCTACCTAGCGGTTATTCACTGCTACATGAATCCGATGGGCCTTGCCCATATCTCCCACTGTAGTGGGTCCGACTGATCCAGACACTCTGGTCCTCTGCATAGGACAGTCGCACTGGTAGTGTGGCTCCCCACACATCCAACACCCCTTCTTCGGCCCAGTAGTCCTGGTACCCGACGTAGAAGATGATGGCCCACTGGGCTGGAACCCTAGTCTGTTCTACTAAACAAGCCGAAACTACTGCTACTGCGGGAGATGCTGTTGTTGATGCTCTAGTCCCGGATAAGGTGTTCGCTGTTGAGGTGGCGGTCGCTGGGGTGTAGTGAAAGTGGATCCCCTCTAGGAGCCACGATATCCCAGCGTATGTCTCATAGGTGTTTGATGTTGGGGAATTCCAGATGAACCCTACCTTGCTGGTCTCGCTGAAGTCCTGGTCTGACCCCCACTGATAATCTCCTCCTCTGCTATGAGGGCCTTCTGGATGACATCGTGAAATGTTTGAGGCATCAAAATCCTAACATTTGCACGCAGGCTTTTGTTAAGGCCGAACACGAACTAATTAACCTTAAGTTTCTCTGTGTTAAGGTGTAGAGCATATCAGAGGAGCTCCATAAAACGTGCCTCGTACTCGGGCACCGTATGACCTCCTTGTCATAATGCGTTGAACTCTTTGAGTTGACGCTTAATGAATTCCTCTGAAAGGTACCTCTCTCGGAACCGTTCCTCGAACAGTTCCCATGACACGTTTTCGATGACCATGTTTAGCTGCGGTAGGAGCGTCTTCCACCATAGAAGGGCACTCCCCTTCAGTTGAAATACAACCATGCGGACCTTCATGTTGGAGGTATAATTACGAAGTGCGAAGCACATCGCCATGTTGTCCAACCATGCCTCGGAAACTACGTCATTCGGGGCACCAAAGAACTTGGGAAATTTAACCTTCTTGAGTTCACGGTGAAAGCTACCTGTAACGGTCTGTGCGCGCGGTGGCACCTCAGTGGGTGAGGTACCCTGGCCTTATCTCTGTCCAAGCAACTGATCAATGCCTCGAACATGCACTTGAAATATCTCATCATCCCAACTACATCGCCAACTGCTATCTTCTCTTGTCAGGGAACCTACTCCTCTCCCCAGGGGTTAGACCCCTCAGGCGTGGATGCTACTGGAGGTTTCGTGCCTCGTCCCCTGGCACCCCGTCGTCTGCCTCCGTGGCATCCTCTAACCATGATTACCTGCACACACACAATCAACTTGATCAACAACAGTATAATCAAATCATGTCAATGAAAGTCGTAGCGATCCCAAGTCATGGGTCCAACCTAGCTCTGATACCATATGTAACGGCCTCCTCGTTACAACCACAACCTTTTATAACAAGTGCAATTTTTTTTTTTTGTGTGTGAGTGTGCACGTGTGTACAAGGATAATAAATACATTCAACTTTGCGTCACCATACGATGATGAACATGATGCATGAAATTTGACGACAACATAAAGATCTAAGACGAATATAAACCTCTGCCAACAATGAACGACCATAAAACGACTGACTACACATCCATCATACCCTGCAAGGGTTAGGACCTCCAAGACACATAAGCAACGCTCAAGCCCAGGTTCCCATCGATTTTAACCATTTAAGGTCTCAGGGATGGCGACTATTCTGAGGAACATGGACGTGTCTATATCCCACCCGACATAAGCAGACCAAGCAATAAAATGATGACAACCATGTACAACAATAATTAACAAATAACCATGACCATTACATAAATTCAAACCCGAATGAACTCCGACATCGACCAACCATCATTAGGACAAGGCATTATCCATGACTCAATTAGCATCAATTATTGATCCGTTACTCCTTGTATTTTCCATTAGTTCACGAGTTGCTAAATCTACTCCTAAAAGTAATGTAAAATCAATTGATTGAAATTCCCTATTACCAAATGCAGGGGGGTAAGAGGGGAGGCCGCTAGGCCCCCCCTTGCGGGGTGCAGCGGGGCCGACATATTTTCACCGGGCCGACATATTTCCGGGACCACATGATATTAGGTGGTTTTCGGCACATGGTTTTTGCCGATGGTTTTCTATTTTCGGTTAAGGAATTAGGGTTTTGGACTAATCCAGGTCATTGGGTTAGGGTTTTAGATGTTGCTGGCTCCTATATGTATATTGTATTGTAAATAATGTAACACAATGTGTATCAATATAATATATGCTGGTTTTCCCAGTTTGGGTTTCCAGGTGAAAAATCTCTGTGTAATGTTTGTATTTGCCATTGTATCTTTTCTGTTCTTTTCTGAATATCGTTTTGCAGTAGATATTGTACAAGGTTAGAATTTACACCAAATGACTAATTGTACTTAGTTTAAGGACATTGCATTTTTATATGTAACAATTCGAAAACATTCAACCACATTCCCACAATGAGGTCAACACTATCTCTTTTTAAATAACCTTGCCAACAAATATCAATCACCTTACCTCTTGTCCTTACTTAAGTTATAAATATAGAAAGTATAAGAACTAAAAATAAAAGAAAATAAGAATTGAATAACACATCATCACCTAATTACAATAATATTTAACATTTATTTTATGTGTGTAGGATTATACATTTGACAACATTCAACCATATTTCCCTAAATTGATATCAACATTATCTCTTTTTGCTAACCTTGCAGATAAATAATAACCACATTACATCTTGGGTGTTATCAATGCAATAAAATTGCACTACCTTTACGATCATACCATATCAACATCACGTTATATATTAATATGACTTGCAAATAAAATAATGATCACTGCACTTCTTGTATGTTACCAATGCAATACTTTATAATAACTCACCCTAAGACAAATTGACATTTCAACTTATACTATAATGATCTTGCAATAAATAACAATAAAATTCGGTTCATGTGGTCTAACACTAACGCTATATTTTGATTTAAATTGAACATAATATTACCATGAATGATAAGGCATACAAAAAGGGCCTGCAACTAAAGTAAATAAACTAAAATATCCAAACTATAAAGGATAACCTCCTTAATGTCCTTTCTTTTCCACGGAAAAGTTACTCTATATATTCAACAGAATATAAAAATTTACAAATCAGCGTCTATAACAAATAACAGAGACATGTGTGCATATCAGCGGCCAGTTACACAGAGCAGTTGAATCGCCAAATGGACAGAATCTGGGAATTTACATCAGAATCCAGTCAGATTGTAAAATGGACAAAAATCTAGTAAAAATCAAGAATTGTGAAAGCCAGTTACACAAAACACCATAAAGGACACCATGTATTATAAAGACTTCTCGACTTAAGTAAGTAAACTAAAATAACTATCTATAAATGATAACATCCCTAACGGCGGATGAAAAAGGATATTTATCTCCTTCACAATAAATTCATATCGAAATATACTTGCTGCTATAATTAAGGCTGGACGTTGAACTCCGGGAGATAAATTTGATTTGGGATTTGGCAGAGCGTTATACAAAGTGTGAGCGGAATTAATGTCATGTGAACAACGTGGTAGTTGTGGGTAGATGGAAAGAATGGTGTTGCCACTGAGTGAACAACACCGTTGTGAACGTGTACAGGGATAAATTAGTGCCACTAAGTGGGTAGAGGAGGGTGGAACTGTTTAAGGAGTTTCCAAGCAGGTCCAAAAAGATTCTCAATGCATGCCCATTCGCTGGCCCTCATGCTAGGCATTAAGACGAATGAATAATAACTGAAATGCCCAGCATATTGTACCCAAAACGGAGGGGAATTACGCCCAGAAATGCAGTGGTTCGGATTTGTAAAACACAGGTAAGTTTTCCCCCTCTCTCTGTTCGCGATTCACTCCCAATACGCATGGGGTCTATGCCTAAAATTCATAGGTACTGCACCTAAGGACACACGGGTTCTGAAGGTAAAAAAAATTGTGCAGGCTCAGTATAGAAGAGGCTCGGCTACACCCTAAGGTAACTGGCAATGGATAGCCCAGTTGGGTTGATCGCTACCTCAAGATTTTGGAAGAGCAACGTGGAACTGTAGAAGAGGCATACACGATTTAATTTCGAAGTTTGTAAGTTTCCCTTGCACAAGCGGTGGGATAACGCAGGGTACGGTGCCAAAAATTTCAAAGGACAAGACATTCGCTGGTCAGAGGATTGCGAACACAGAGCTTAAATTTACCTCAAGAAGAAAGAAGGAACCTGGTAACAGACAACCGTGGAAAAAATAATATCAGGGTAGGATCATGTAACAGGGAAGTCCGTGGGATCTGTGTTATAAATAATTCGGTCAGTAAAATAGTCTATGGTAAAAATATAGATCAGGGTAAAAATCGTGTTGAAAAACAACAATCCAGAAAACGTTTTCCAAGTAAAAGATAGAATGTCATCAAAAGGATTTCAAATTCACAGCCACCAACTGCCAAAAACGAAAAGGCCAGAAAGGGGTTTTCTCGGGTAATCAAATTGCAAAGGAGTGTGGCAAAATCAATTTTCCAGCATGGTTGTACATAGCGAGCTAAGTCATACAAGGGATAGAAATGAAATGATCACTACCAGGCTAGAGGTTACTCAATTGACAAAGTAAAATTTACAGAAATATTAAAAACACAACAATCCACTGGAGTAAGTAAATAAACAACAACCACTCAGCCCAACGATAACCAACATCTATTGAAATTAAACATTCATCCATCTAGATGTCCATTACACAAGCATATCTAATCATAACCTAATGCATTCTATTGTACAAATAAAAGAGCGTATTGTTTCTCTTCTCCTTCTCCGAGTGTTGTCCACGTGCTCCATTCCACTCCCGCTCGTCGACCATCGAGACCTCACCGGTACCTCCCAATCAATCGCTAGCGGTACTCTGCTTCCCCCTTAGCCCCCCGAGCTGCAAAGGGGCTACACACTATCCAGATCGTATGTCTAGATTCCCAGCTCGTCTCGCAAGGCCGAGCTACCACTCCTATCCGAGCTCGAAAATCCCAACTCTGCACAAGTAATCAGTCAAGTCACAATCCGGTAGCGTAACGTTGCGCTAACAACTGATCCCTTTCTTCCTCATCTTCCCTTTATTTTATAGAGTTTTTAGCACCTCCAACTTTCCCTAAATCACATTTAAATTAAGTTTTAATAAAAATATTCTAAATATTCTCCTTCACACAAGTGTTGTCCATCCCCCTCTTTACTCCATAATTATTTTCTTTAAATTTATTATTTGTATCATTTCCCTCACCCACCTAGAGTTGCTCCTAAAATTACTCCTAGGTGTTCCTAGATTCCCTTACAGGTTTAATTACTTTCCCTAAAATGAAGTTGCTAATTTAGTTCATTTTAGAAGGTTCTTAATTGCAGATTCCTTACTATGTTGACCTCACTTTTTACCATAAGTTCCCCTCTTTCCTTTATTATGTTTCTGCCTATTCCTTAGTTTCCTAAATTTTATTATTCTCGTCTTTCCCCTTTTTATTAGAGCCACAATGGCAGTTGCACCATTCAATCTTTTCCTTTTTATTATTAATTTAATATTTTTTATACTTTCACAAGTTAAGAATTAATTTCTTCTTGAAATTTTAAATCCACTAGTTTTAATTAAATTCTTACTCTCTTCATTTTACTCCAAATTTTTTTATGAAGACTAAGACTATTACTTAAGTGGGTTTTAGTTTAAATTTTTTTATTTTTATTTTTATAGGGTCTTTTTCTTAAGGTTAGACAAAATTTTACACTAGAGAAGTTTTAGACTTAGGACTTAGATTCTGAACTGGGCAACATTTAATTAGGGAGGTTGTTTAAGAATTTCTTAAGGAGTTAATGTCTTAGGGCCATATAGGTTTGCTCCTTCATCATCATCAACACGAAGTGCCCTTCAGGATGCACCACGTGCTCCAAGGTTGCCACTCGCCTCTAGTGTTTCCTTTGCGCGACGTGCCCTTCAGGATGCACCATGTGCTGCAAGGGTGCCACTCGCCAACTTGACTGATTGGTAGACAACAATAACCCCTGGAGTCAACACTCCGCCAGGTGACCTTGTGGGAGACTAAGGGCTCTAAGGAATAAGGCCACTGCCTTATTGCGCTCCCCTTAGAATCATCGTGAGCGATAATCACAGTCTGCCCTCATGACATCGTGGATCCTCTCGAACTAGGCAATCGTTAACCTACAAATTGAGCCACGGCGGGACTGCTAGTAGGTTGTGGCAGGGATGCTATCCACACCTCTCCCTCAACCTCTCTGGAAATCATGTGTGGCCCCTTTACTCCATATGTGTGCCTGGTCGACAAGCTATCGTCAGCCTGCATCATCAACAATCGTGTCAGAACATGTCCAAATCATATCATCAAATCAAATATACTAAAAT
>SNQJ01S0021761.1:63806-74838 GCA_010110895.2 Picea sitchensis | reverse complement strand
CTCTCTTCAAGGTATAGGATATACATTGGCACTCCAAGGACATCGTAGTTTCTAGGATTGATTCCTATAAGAAATACAAAGACCATTTTTATGACATGTTGAAATTCCTTGAAATGACCCTCAAACCGATCACCAAATACTTGGTGGTTTTTCACAAGGATTTCTCAAAGTTGGTCAATTTCAATATGAGGAACATGATCTTTTTCGGGGAAACCATTATTGAGAATGCCAATTGTAAAGATGGAGGTTCACTTCAAGCTAGTTAGTCCAGTTTCCTTTGAGTTATATTTTGTGCTATCAATATGGATTTTATTGTTAGGATTTAATTATAGCTATATTATAATGTCTATGGTTTTCCAATTTATATTATCTACTATATCTATCCAAATGAGATTTATTTCTAAGGTTCACACTATGCCAATGTTTTTATGTAATTAAGTAGGTATTTTGCTATTGTCTTAGAACTATGAAATAATTATCATGTTATTTGTTTGTCCTATAAAGAGTATTTGATAGCTAAGGTCATGGCCTAGCTCAACAACACCTTTTCCACTCATGAAAATTTTCAACATGTTGCATGGTAGTTAGAGTATGGTGCCACATTACAACAATGATGAAGGATAGAGTGGAATCAACACTTTGTTTTCATGAAAATATGAGAAACTCTAGGAGAGTGGAATATAGGAAGAAAAGAGAAGGAGAGAAGGCCACTAGGTTAATTAGGTTTGATTATGTGACTTAGGGATGCAAGGAAGTTGGGGTGATTTAATTAGGCTTCAACAATAAGTAGGAAGCAACAACGAATTAACAAATGGAAATGAATTAAATATAGGAGATACAAGGCACCAAGTCCCTACCTTCATCCTTAGAGAATCTATCTACTAGTTTAAGAAGAGTAGGAAAGTTGGTTCCAAAATGATGTTTAACTAATAATGGTTTGAAGTTACTTTAAAATTGGAGAGAAGACTAAAACATATAGATAAATAAAGGTATGGGTTAAAGGATTATTTCAGAAGTGCGTACAATTTGAGGAGGCTTAGATAGATACAATCAATTACAAGAAGTGTGCATCATCCCTATTTCAATGAGTCTAACATGGTTAACAAATAGAAGGATAAAAAAAAAATTGCAACATCCCACAGCTAATCAAGCATGCTCAAGTGGAGAGCCAAATAGCCAAAAATAAGTAAGGGACATATACTAATGCATATACTACTATTGAAATGTTCAACTTCTTATGTATTTGAAACCTGTTAGGTATTTTCGTATGGAAAGGGGATTCTGAAATTGATTTTATGAGTTATTTTAGCTCTATAAACATGATTGCACTAAGGAAGGAATAAACATATCCTCCATCGACATATAAGGATGATTCATTATTTTAGGAGTTTTTTAATATTATCATTATTTTCAATATGAATAATATGAAAATGGAATTATAGGAAGTACACATGGCACACAAACGATGGGTTTGATAAGTTGACATGAAATTGGGATTCTCTTTCTCCTTGTTTTTTGTAGATGAAGAATGTTGTACTACATGTTGTTCATATGTATATATCTATATGTGTACATGCATAGTATTGACAAGTGTTGTGGTTTACTAATATTTTCCCTATAGAAACCTCAATTGTCGTGTTTCTTCTAGTACTCATTCCTCTACGAGAATTGAAATAGCATAGTATTTACATTATAGATTAGAAAATTAATGAAATTTTTGTCAAGAAAGAGAAAAGATACTTTGTTTTATTTTTTTATACATAATCAATATGCCAATATTCTACTCCAAATGGTCCATTATACATCATATATAATGTTAAGAATGGATAAGACGATGAGTAGTTTTCTATGTCAATTGACTTAATTGTTGGGAATGAAAAATATTCATATGAGGTGGTAGCTAGATTGCAAGGTCCCTCATTTAGGTAGGGATGGAAAATCTTTGTTATCAATAATGATAGATGAATAAAGGGAAAGGATGAGAAAAATCATTGGCTTAGATACCTTCAATATTCTAATTTCTTTCAACCAACTGGTCGACCGTATTATTCATGATACATAGGGAATGAAATACATGCATTATGAAATAAGAAAACAATGGAAGTCATGATTCTATCTCACATGGAATTGTATGACCCACAACAAATCACAAAACTCCATTTGTTTTCTCTCAAGAATCAATAGAAATATTTCAAGTGAAAAAACAATCAATGACACAACTTACGAAATCAAAAGAATACTAACCTATGGGGCCCATGGCCTTGAATTTCATTACTTCACTAACAAGTCATATACTTTTTCATTAATTTAAAAATAAATACATATGGGAGTATGTTCATATTGAGCATGAATCTTGTGACAGGTAGGCATTGTCACTATGCACTAAAGATATTGCCAAACAATATTCTAAAGATATTTCCAAATAGTATTCTAGACGTCTAAATAATAATGCATGGGATACATCTAGCAATTCTAAACCTCTAAGGTAATTAAAAATATCTAACAATAACTATTGGATGCTTTTATAAATTTTCCTCAATCTTGTAAAAATTAAAACCTCCACTAAAACATGTTTTCCTCGTAGCATATATATTGAGCTAGTAAAAAATGGAGATTACTAAAGGGAAAAGGAGTTCACAAGAAATCCTCAAGGGCCTGAATTAGATGGGTTTGGAGAATTACTATGTTTAAACACATAATTAATGCTTTATTTTTCATTTAGGATAATTTCTACTTACTTTTGGGGAACCATTTCTTAGTGTGAGGTTAGGGTATTTATGACCATCCCAAATTTCTCAAACCGTGTAGATAAGGTGGGTTTCCAATTCCATGGGCAGAGGCTTAACAAACATGATTGATGAAATCACTCCCCAACATCCTTCTTTCCATAAACCTTCATTAAAGATTGGAAATGCATTTTTTCCTTAATGTTTTACAGCCCTGAGTGCGCCTAATGGTTAAGAACATGTGTTTCCTCTTAAGAGGTCACAAGTTCAAATCCAGAGGGGAGTAGGGTATGTATACCTCCATAGAATTTACCATTCAAATCGTTGGGTGGAGGGGGTCCCTTGTCCCATAAACAAGGGGGTCTCATACACCAATTAGGTGTCTGGCTTGGCCGTGACCTTAAAAATGGATTATTATTATTATTATTATCTAAATTGAGGAGAGGGAGAAATGAGTGGGTTTCCATTACAAGTCATCGGTTGGGTGATTAATAGGGTCAAGGAGAAGGAATTTGCAGGGGTGGAAGCCTTCATAATGGTGAACATTACAGGGCTTCGTGTAGATGAACGCAAGGGAGGGAGAACCTAGAGGTCAGAAAGGGTTAATTATTACTACATTGAAGGGGTTGAGGGGTTCATTCTTTAACACTCATCTTAAAATTCCATAGGGTGGTATCAACACAACTAGTATAAATCCCCAGTTTCCACACTTAGGGTATCAAAACTCTACATTGTTGTATCCACATAAGATTGAACATTCTTGACTTCATATAAATGTCATGTTTAGAGCTTAAGTCCAAGGTGTTATTTGTTTGGTGTATCTAATTTTTTTTAAATGGGTATGATGGTGATCATATGAGAAGTGGTTCTATAGAGTGCTCCTGCTTATGGATTATTATGATTATTTGTTGTACAAAATATGAGAGAAGAGGGTTGTGCAAGAAAACATACTCACCATATAATCAATCAATTATTATTTTACTATGTCATTATAACAATACGAAATACAATATCACATAAATAACAACTTTAAACCAAAAATAATCCACAAAGAAGATTCAAATTTTACACCTTATCTTTTCAAGATTTTTTTTATGAATGACCCATTAAATAATCCCCACAAAAAATTTATTCTCACCCTAAATGATATTGCAATTTATTAATTTATTATTGTTAAAATGTAATAGTATCAACATTTTATTTTTAAATAACATATAAAAAAATATATTATTACATCTATAGTTATATTTAATATGTAATATGCAATGTTATTTATTATTTTCTTAAATAACATATTACATTTTATTTTTTTTAAATAAAATATTTTGTTTTATCTTAAACAATATCATATTTTTATATTATAAATGTATAAATGTAAATGTTAATCACTTACCATATAAAGTTAAATAAATAAACAACATCACTAAGAAATTTAGATTCATTAACTACCTCCCCAAATCTATCGACTAATTTTAATTTTGAAATAAATTTAAATGCGAGTGGTGTAGATAACGTGAATTCGTTTAGTCTTATTAAAAAAACCCATGGAATAACAATAATAGCATCTAAGCGTTGAGTTTGATTTATTTTCCTTGCAAAATGGTTAGATTTTTTATTAAAGCCTACGGTTAAATTTGTTATATTAGGAAATAAACCTAAACTGCAGGGTGTGTTTACAATGGAAAAGCATCTAAGCAAAAAAGCAGACAGAAATCCACCGTTATAATAGTTGAATTTTTAGCTGCCACGTTGCTCGATAATTGTTAAATAGTTTAAAAAATTTACAGTTAAAAAAGCACAGTAAACTCTATCGTTGGATTGTAATTATAATCTTATCCAACGGCTAAATTTGAATTTCTGCAAGACATTTCCGTTTCGTTTAGCTTTATTAAGATAGTGATCTTGTTTTGACGGATCAGTTTATACATTGGATTCTATCTGGATCTAACGGTTATATCCTATCATATTCAATCGATTTATAATCGTGGTATGAATCGGCTAGCTCATCCGCTCCTCCTTTTATTTGCTCTTTGCTTGTTAGCCGCCTCCTTTTATTTGCTCTTTGCTTGTTAGCTGCCTCCTTTGTCCATGTTAGGCGTTGTAGTGTAGGATCCTGTGCTCTGATAGGCATATTTATGTGTTCATGTTTGAAGCATGAATTTTGTACTGTTTCAGTCATTTGATAACTGAGAGAAGGGAGCTCATGGCAGGACCATTAAACATGATAGATGATGGTGGACTGGAGATTCGAGGGCTAACCTGATCTGCATCTTCCTTAATTCCTTCAAGGTGAGTTTATTGGATTAGTGTTAGTTCGTCAAATTAGTTATATTAACTTTAATTTGATTTGATACAAATGTAATTATGTAGGGTTTTTGTTTAATTTGATTCGATACAAAATTTAGCAGAGAAAGGAATGGATCTCGTGTTTGGAGGATCTGATTTATCATACAACAAAATAGTGATAAGATCTCTTTAATATGTTTCTTCTTTTTCTTAATTTAATCATTTTTATTGGATGCATTTTCAATGTCCATTGAGTCTTAAATTTAGGTTTTATGATTTTTTTGTTATTAATTTTGTATCAGAGATAGAAGGGAATTATAGAGGATTCATTTTATTGTTTATGGCTTGGCCCACTGATTGTAGAAATATCATCCACTTAACATTTACTATTTTGATAAAGAAAAAGAAAACTGTGGGAATGTAGAAGAAAAAGAATCTGCATCATCAGAAACAGGTAGATTAACCTACTCTATTGTTTCCCTCTCGTAGCTTCATAGCTTCCGAGATGTATAAACTTACCAAATTAGATTTGATTAGAATCCGTTACATGCTTAAGGTTAGTTTAATAGTTACTTGCTTTTGGGCTAAGATTTTAGTGTATATTTAATTTTCATGGCTTGAGTACAATAGTGATTAGTAGTAACACTAAAAAAAGAGAAAGGGTTTTTAATGCTAAGTCGACCATATCAATGCTAGGGTTTGTTCGAGGTTTTTTGAGCAATTTTCCTCTCTCGGTGCTATATTGTGCATGCACAGTAGATTGCTGTTCTTTATCATCATGTATCATCAAGTAAATAACAGTTAAATAATAGTTTGAGATGGTTTTTTTTTAAAACTATGTTAGTCTAAATTCAAGGGTCCAGGGTTCAGATCTTACAGTATCTTTTACCTTCATGCACATAGTTTCGATGGATTAAGAAACATAATTCTCAATTGCACCTTTCCAAACTCTCAAAGAAAGGAAGGATTTCTTGGACGTTACTTTGACTTTTTTCTTGATCAATGGTCAAACTCCTAATCATTTTACACACAATGCCCATCGGACCGCCCGGACCGACTGATATAAGAGTATTTTTTTTAAAAACGTACCGAGTGATATAAAAAAAAACCTATCAGTGAAAACAAAACAATAGCGAGAAAATTCTGGGAAAGCCAGAGTGTTAGATCCATTGGGTTGGACAAAACATCGAAGGGACTTTCCCAGATAAATTTATCCTAACTTAAAAAAAGTAGTGGTAAATGCATTCTTAATTCATGATATCCTTTGATGTGATGTGATATGATCTACGTGCTGCAATAGAAATTTGTTTTAACTGCTCTATAATACTAGAAATTTGTTTTAACTGCTCTATAATACTAGCACAGCCGCTATTTCGCGGCTGAGAACACCGAAATGGGATGTTTTAATTGTAGAAAACGTGGGACAGCTAAGGAAATCTGCGGTAGAGAATGGGCAGACAGTTGAAATCCGTGGCGAAAATGATTTGGGAGGACGACTAAGAATATGCCAGCATCTTCAATTGTTAACCATTAAATTAGAATTTTAGATTAAAAGCTGATTAATTGTGCTCATTGTCAATAGGTATATGCCTTTCGACGTAATAATATATGACCTAAAATATATGTCATAACTTGGAATATAATATATATGACCTGGAATATATGACCTGGAATATACGGGTCAACTGAAGTATAACTTGGTTTAAGAACAAAAGTTTTCAAGAGACAGAAATTGGTATTAAATTCTATATATGATAAAGTAGCAAGGAAGAGACATTGTGTAGGAAGTCTTCATATCAATTTTAATTTCTGCCCTTCCATGCCCTTTTTGTGGAAGGAGAATTTGAAAAGTGACTATAATATTCCAAACAATTTCACAACTTTTAAATAATTTTATTTTTTATTTTGATATTCAATGTTAAAGTTAAATTAGGAGTATGTTGACGCAAATTATTGTCAATGAAAAAAAATACGTAACTAGAAGACAAATACCTTCGTTCGTATGAGCATTGACGGAAACTTCTAGAAACTGTTGACAACAATTGAGAATTATTAGGAGATCTTTGAATGAGGATTAAAATATTTGCTTTTATGAATAGAGTGACATTGTTATTCACTGTAGAGGATGTAGACGTGTAACGATGCGGACCTCGTTAATTTGGGAGTACATATAATTTTAATTTTGGGAAATTTTATGTTATAGGAACTCAAATTTTATGCATAGTATCAGATACTTAGATGTATATGAGTTTTGTAGGAAAATATTAATATGGTAATTATTATTATTAAATGCATTGTTTTGTTAGTTAAATTTTGAAATTCAGGATTTGGTTGCAAACATGTTGATTGAACTTTTAAAATTTTGAGTTTGAATGTGTAAAGTTTTATAAAAGAGTTAGTCAAATAAAAAAAAATCAAGTGTTATAAAAGAGTTAGTCAAATAAAAAAAATGGTTTTTTAGTATTTGATCATATGATTACAATAATATAAAAATTAAAAATGTTTTTTATATTTTTTTTAAATTAAGATTTATTTTTTATTTATAAAAAAGTTTTATTATAAAGTTATTAGAAGTAGTTAAGTTGTTTTTTTAATGATTGGATTTGAATATAATAATAAAAATAGTTTAAAAAATATGTGAATTTTCAAAATTAGTTTTAATTTATCATAAATAAATTAATACATAAATAAATTTTAATAATTTAATAATTTGAAAGTACATAAAGGAATTACTTATGATCGTCATAATTGATCTTCAAAAACATTACATGGCTTCTCACTGCGATTCCAAGCATTACTTATGATTTTCATCGTTTCGAGGTCGAAATTTACTGTCGGAGAAGGTAAAAATTCCACCAACTAATTTCACTCATATTAAAATCAACTCAAAACAACATTTTCTTTTTCCCTTAATTTATTGGTTTGGATTCTTTTAATTACTAAACCCTAAATCCAATGAAATTAAATCCATTGCCAAAGTTAATTATTATTGTCGTGCACTGGGTACTTTCAAGTTATGGAAAACCTGTAGCAATGGGCAAATTTCCCCGTGAAATCCTAAATCCAATAAAGTTAAATCCAATGCAAAAGTTAATTATTATGGCCATGCAATGTGTACAATTATTATGGCCATGCATTGTGTACATTCCAGTTATGGAAAACTTGTAGGAATTGGATAATTTGCCTGTGAAATACTATTATCTTTGAATGTGAAGAAAATTAATATAAAAGGAGTTTAATAGCTCATCCACTAAAAGGCTCCACATTATGCTTCCTAGAATTAAAATGGCTATGGTTGATCTCCATGAGGATATCAAATAGCCATTATCACATATATACTTGATCCTCAAAAGAGGAAAATGATCTGTAGTGCTTATAAGGCACCATTAAAGGGCGTCCCTGTTCAGTTCAAAAATGGCCTAGGGCCAATATGTGTTCTCAATGACACAGAACTGATTCACTTACTTAAAAAAATAAGATCTAGTTCCCATCTAAAATAATAGTAGTTTGTAAGTAGCTGCCCTCGGAGGGGATTGTAGTAATTGCATTTGGTGTAAGTGTGGTAACTCAACTGTTTAATATGAGTATATTGTTGGCTAAATTAGGAAGAACCGTAAAAGATGGAAGGTTGAAAGGTATGGATTTGAGAGAAACTACATTGTATTAGCATTTTAGAGTTAATATAACGAATACGGTTATTTCCTATTTAAAATAAATAATTTAATAATTGAGATCCCTTCTCTTTTGTAAGTGTTGCATGAATAAAGTACCGGTGTGTTTGCCAATCCAAGTGTTTTTGTTCCTGCTAGTGCTATAACACTAGAGGACACTTGTCTCTCCCTGTCTATAGGAAACCCTAGGATTAGAGGATACTTGCTTCTCCTAGTCTATAGGAGACCCTACATGTGCATCATGATCCTTACATATGACAAGGTTTAGTCCCCTCTACCAACCCTAAACTTCATACCAATTGAAAAAATACTTAATAGCCAGGGAGTTGCACACCTTCCCATACTAAAACTCTTATTAAATTTAGGAGAGTGAATGGGACAACACTGGCACATTTCCTTTCATTAATTTCTGACCTGGTCTATCTCCATCCAAACATTGAGACACCTTATACAAGTCATCTAGGAACCAGAACCTCTCACATTTTGGATATGTTGTCAGCCAAAAATATTTTCATGCATCCATAGTTTTCCACATGTTTGAGAAGGATGTGGCATGACTTATGAAGAGATCATATTTATTTCTTTGTCACTCTCACTTAGGAAAATGTGATAGGACAAGTTGATATTTCTTCTATCTTTACTTATTTAATAATTTTTTTTTACACTAATAATGAAATTTGATTATTACTTTATTTTAATCCATAATTGTTTTAGTGGATTCGCATTACTTCTAATTTTAAACTCCACTCATTTACTTTATCCCTTCCTCCTTGAAAATCTAATACCCCTCAATTTTGACATATATGTTAATTACTGCTTTCGGGTTTACAAATAAGGTACATACACTAACCATAATGAGGTTATCTCTTGGTGAGGCAAGTCCTTTGGGGCTCTGTTGGTAATGGATTTTTTGAAATTTGTGTTTATTGAAATTTTAGGATATTAAAAAATAGTTTACATCTTTTTAAGTGTATATTATAATAGTTTAAGAATTTTAGTTATTAGGAATGTGTTTTCAAACTTTTAAGAGATTTTTTTTTTTTTTTTTTCAAATTTTCCACCAAATAAATTCTTGCTTGAGACCTAAATATCCATATTTTGGAGGCTCTTCTACTTTTACAATTCACTTATGCATAGAAGCAAATATATTAATATGGTGAACTAGAAAATAAAAATTTTACTATTTTTATAAAATAAATTCTCGCGAACATATGTATGTTTGATTATATATTTTAGGGGTGTTCCATAAAACTTGTAAAAAACTAGTATCTCATGCAACATCTTGATTGGTTAGACTTAGACATTCAAAAATTAAATGAAGATTATAAATATATGACCAAATAAAGTGAAACAACAAAATCTAATCATTTTTAGTAAAATTTTATAAAACAATTCATAGTCATAGCCACAACCACATGCTATGTTGGTTAATCTATTTTCTTCTAGCATCATTGATGTCATAAAAAAAATCCATATTTGAAGTATTCAATGGAAATTTATCATTTCATAAAATTGCTATAATATTTCTTCCGAAAAAAACATATTAATCAAACTAATTATATAAATAAATTTTGTAGTGAAATACAAGTAAACTATCTAGTTGTAATTCTCCCTTTAACAAGTGATCTTTGCAATCAAATTTTGATTATAATTTACTAAAGTAATTCCATTAATAAAAATTATTTATATTTAAAAACTTCTCCTATATTATATGGTATTGAGAGTTCATGGTTATGTATTAGAAATAATTATTATATTAAGTATTACTCTAAAAATCTGCTCATTTCAAATAAGAAGGTTTTCCTTCAAATAAAACAGTATTTATGATTTGAATTTTAAATCTCTTTTCATTTCATAAATATTGAATATTTTATAATTTATAAAATTATTTAGTAGATATTTTATAATTTGTAAAATTCAATATGTTTTTTTTAAATAGTAAAAAAGAAATTTTATATTAATAAAATTAATTCAATTTAAAAATATTATAAAATAAAATACTAAATACAAAATTGTTTTTATAAGATTTATATTTAATTATATAATTAAAATAATAAATTCAGCTTTTAAATCTTATATTTTTTGCAAAGAACTAAGCCGCAAAAAGTCAAACAGTTTGAGGATTCCAACTAAACTAAGAGATGTGAAATAGTAGGGAATCCTTCCTAGGGTAAAACTCATATGAAATGGAGATAATACACTTGCCATATCAAACAACTTACTGCTCTTATGACTGGCTGGACTAGAGCTACGGATCCCCTTCGAATCATGAGTGGTTGTAGCATTAATTAAACGCTGGGGTTATATGCCCATGAGATCAATGAGTTCAGAACCCGACCGGTATATATA
>SNQJ01S0021761.1:30214-42502 GCA_010110895.2 Picea sitchensis | reverse complement strand
TAAAATGTTATACCATAAAAATATAAAAAGATAAATTTTGAATATAATTATTATAATAATTATAAGATAAATTTTAAAAATATAAAATGATATTTAAAAAAAAAATTAAACTATTATAGTATGTTTAAAATATAATTTAATTAGTTTATTTCGTTTAAATTAAGTGAGATAATTAAATATGATGGTGATGATTATGATGGTGATTAAAGTCCACTAAGACCGACATAACAATAATGTATTTTTAAGGTCAAGCCAATCTAGATACCAAATTGGTGTATGAAACCCCTTGTTTATGGGACAAGGGACATAGAATATCAAATCTAAAATATAGTTATAATAATATATTCAGTTTAAAATGCTCTGGATGGGTTGACACGTTGCGAAACATTGCCATCCCACATAGCGCCTAGCCAAGGTTTAAATGTGGCAGGCCGCTCCGCATCTATTCAATATTAACGATGGGAGCAGGCCATTAAAGTAGACCTCTGGGTGAGCGACTTATCCATCGCGCGAAAGGGCTAACACTGCAAGCATTAAATGTGGCAGAGTTAAAGTGAAGCCAGGTGCAGTCTGTTAGCAACATTTCTTGTCTTCGGTATCAGGATACACAGGTCTGTAGGTTGTTCGAGGAACGCCCAAGTGCAACACATAAAAGAAGTCCTTTGCGGACTTAAAATCAAGCGAGCGGGCAGTTCAGCCTTCAGCGGAAAGGTTTCAGTGACAGAGCAGAAGAACAATTGATGAATAATTGCAAATTAACCGAGTTGCATTCGCGAAGTTAAGAGGGTCGTTGATCGCAAATAGTTCAAGCACAGTGTTGTTTCGCGAGCTCGGGGTTCATGAGTTCAAAGCGCGGACCATATCCTTTTGATTGCGCGGGATTCCAAGTTGCGAAAAGGTGCCCAGAGGGAGTCAACCTTCGCTGACCATAGCATCTCGGGACTTCACGAGGGGAGAGTGCCAGTGTTCGATACTCTATCTCGCGAAGCCATGAGTTGTGAGAGGCGTTAGTGCCCGGGCTCTAGCCAACGGTTACATGCAGAGAGCGCCGACCATAAAGGGGTCCCGACCCGTATCACCATCTCGACGATCAGGAATTTAGAAATGGGAGTCGAGGGTCTTTGACCCATGAACTCGTGAATTGCGAAAGGGAAAGAACTTTTAGAGTTTGGGCCCACAATATCAAGGGGGTAATCTCAGCCGTCCATTTGAAGTGGACACCTGGCACGTGATTAAGCTTCCCACCTTCTCGCTCATCGTGGTTTCAACATGCAAAAAACAGTTCCATCATGTCCCGATACGCAAAGTAGCGAGAGCATTCAGGACCTGGGGCCCACCGCAGCATCGGATGAATGTAGAACCGTCATATTTGAAGGGCGCGTGGCACTAGATCGAGATGTCTCGGCATATCGTTCATCGCGATTTCAAGGAGAAAGAATCGGCCTCATCATACTCGCGAACGCCGAAAGCGCCATGGGAATAGGTGTGTGGTCACAGCTTGTGGGCACCTGGAAAGGGGGGAACTGCGTAAAGGAGGTTGAAGCACTGAATTCAACTATAGAGGAGATCGTCGCAGTCTCCAAGCGCCACCGGACCTAATCTCCATATTGTTTCTTGCCTAGAGTAAATGACGATAGGAGCGGGTGGTTGAGACCTCCCTTCATTCACTAAGTGAGGGGATGGAGGGCCTAGCAAGTCGTCTGCCCAAAGAAGTCTTGTGTATCGATTTTCTCAAAAGCGCCATGCTAAAGTCTTCAACTCAACAAAGAAGTCTGCGCACGCTAGCTCAACACTTAATGGCTCAGCTACCCTCTCTGTAGGAGCCATGCGCAGTTAATATGGTGCTTAAAAGAAGATATCAATATGAGTTTGACTCAAGGGACATCAAGCTGTGAGTCACCAAAGACGCCTCTGTTAGGCGAATTTTCCTGAGTATATAGGCTCAGTTTTTGTATTTTGTAAGGATCGATGGTTGAGAAGAGCTCCCGATTGTAAATTTTTAATGAAGCAATGTTATTCTGATTAGACATGAAATTTGGAGACTTCTTGCCGTATGGATGCGAGTTTCTTTCATGTCTTTGTTTACACTGTGTTAGAGAAGCTTGGAATTGGAGGATCCAGTCGAGCTGTAGCTATTATAGGATGATGTTGTAATGGATCACTGTAATAGTTATGAAGCCTCTAATAAGTTCCCATGATTTCCTTAACGCTGAATGACTTGGAATTGGAGGGTCCAGTCAAGTCTTCCATTCAGTTCCTTGAAGCCCTGAACCAGGAGGATCTTGCGTTCAGAGTTTTTCCCCTACAAACCACTGCAAGCCTGTTGCCTAGAGCTGTTTGTTCATTTTCTCCTAACTCTTCCCCCTGCTCATCTTTTAATCAACCCCCTAGCTGAAATTAGGATTCTAGACCTCCTTTGTTCTTTACGTACCAGAATCAGTCCCTGAGTTAAAGTGATACATCCTCGAGCCATTATCTCCATTTGATCACCCCTTATAAACAAATCGTGACATTAAACTGATGGGTGTCGGGCTCTGCTCCTGCAAGCAATCCAGGAGTGACTTCTGACGCTAACATTTCTGGCACCGTTGTCGGGGACGATATTGAAGATTTTCCCTAGGTAGAACGACATTGAGCCTCTGAAGCAGAAGGTGCATCGGATTATCAGAGCCTTTCAAGATTGCTAATTTGCACCTGGCGACTCCATTATGACGACTCCGCTGGGGAGAACCTGCTTTGTTAATTGTGGCTTTCAGAGGCAGGCATACGCGGTCTCATCCACAACTGCCTCTAGCTATGCCTGAAATAGATCCAGAGGCGGTGCTCAGAAAGGGAAAGGCCTCTGAAGAAGAAGCGTCCATCACCGAACCAGGTAATCCACCACATCCTTCTATTGGAGCTCCTTTTTCTCCTCCTCAGTTATTTGACAGGCCTGTCTCTGTAGTTTCTCGTTTCCTAAATTTTGGGAGTGTTCATGTCGACTTTTTCTCTCCTGGTCTGGGACCGGAGGGTCAAGACCTTGTCACTCCCCTCTCCCCTGAAGCTATATCCTGGCGTAGACCCAGGACCGCAGAATATTTCCCTACGCCTGGCTTAACCACTCCTGTGCATAGAGGAGTGCCTGCTGACTCAAACTTGTTATCCTTCTCCTTAGATCCTCTCTCGTTCCCCACTCCCATTCGAGGCTCATTCTCAATAGTCCCTTCGTGAAATACTTCTCCTCCAAGATCTCCTCCACCTAATATTCCTATGGTTGGTGCTAATCCCCCTATGACCAGAATGGAGGCCATTATAGCCGCTAGGTATGCTCCCCTCGTGCTACCGCAGCCTCTCAACGCCCTCCCAGCAGATGGTTACCTAAAACAGCTGCCCAAGTTTACAGGTGAGGGGGACATAACTACAGAGGAGCACCTAGAAGCCTTTTACAGTTTCACAGATGATAATAACATCATGCACGCAGACGTATGGATGAGGATTTTTGTCCATAGTCTTCAAGGAGAGGCTAGAAAGTGGTTTAAGGCCCTGCCTCCTGGATCTATTGATGGGATCGAAGCTTTAGATAATTCCTTCTTAAGACAGTGGGGAGATAAGAAGGACTTCATGTATTACATGACAGAGTTTGGGTCTTTGAAGAGAAAGGAAGGAGAGTCTGTCTCCGATTTCTCTAAGAGATTTAATAAAATGTACAACAAAATACCTACTGAGATAAATCCCTCTGAAGCCTCTGCAAAGATTACTTATGCTAGCGCCTTTGATCCTGATTTATGTTTATTGTTGAGGGAAAGAAGAGCCACTCCTCTGGCTCAGATGCAGGATGCAGCCGTGGAAGTAGAGTCTAATATATTGGTTGTTGACCGACTCAGGCATGCTACAGGTAGAAACCTATCCAGGTAGAGGCCTGAAGCTGCCTCATCCGGCTCTTCCCCCCTGCCCCTTCAGGCAGATGAGACAACTAGAACGATAAAGTCACTTACTGCCAAGATAGAAAGGTTGGAATTAGAGGGGAAGCCCATGTACAGAAATCCCCAGAAAGCTGATAGTAGGGGTTTTAGACGATCTGATAACCATGGGCCATGGGCCTTCCCGAGGGAACAAAGAGACAAAGATAGAGAAGACCAGAGAATTCAGGCCCCTTTTCAGAACAACTTGGTGGCCGATGAGGAAGGAAGAGAAACAAATGAGCTTGACCCTGAAATCCACTGCTTAGAGGACGCTCCTCCTTTTCCCCATATCAATCAAACATCTTATGAGGAGTCTCTCATGGATAGTCAGCTAAATGAATTGAGAAAGGGAGACAAGGTTAATGGCAACCGAGGCAGGTATAACCTGAGGTCCGACAGAAAGACAACAACACTTGATATTCCTGAGCAGTCCACTAGAGCAGAAAGGCCTGCTAATGCAGTAGCAGATGGTCACAAAGGTAAGAAGGCCCAACCCCTCTCTCCCGTTCTCCATAATCATGTTCCTAAAATAAAATAAATTCCAAAGCCTACATCTTCTTTTAACTTCGAGCATGAGATCCAAAACATCAGAATCCATGTGCCCCTCACTGAGCTGATTAAACATGACGAATTCAAAAAATGCTTCTCTGAGCTTTTACAGTCCGAAGCCTCAAGCCTTCCTACAGACTTCATAAACCTCCAAGATGAAAAGCCAGCTGTTGTCCTAGGTCCCATGGTGGAATATAGAGATGACTCATCCCCTCCCTTCTACACCTCCTTGAACATACATGACAAGGTACTACACAATTTCTTGATGGACTCGGGGGCTTCTCACAACCTCATGCCCAAAACTGTCATGGAAGAGTTGGGACTAGAAGTCACCCGAGCCTATCATGACCTCTATTCCTTTGACTCCAGGAGAGTTCAGTGCCTTGGAGTTATCAAAGACCTGGTTGTTACCTTGTTCCAACTGCCCATGAAAAGTGTGGTCATGGATATTGTAGTAGTTGATGTCCCCCCCAAGTTCGGTATGCTATTATCAAGATATTGGATAAAAAGACTGGGGGAACCTTGCAGATGGACCTCACATATGCTACTATCCCAGTGTTTGGAGGAGAGCATAGAAGACTATACAGGGAAGCCCAATTCGCCTATATAATCAGTGACAAGGACAACCCTACCAACCATCCCATTTTCACCTTAGACACTGATTTAGGTTCCAGTGTGCTTCAACTCGCCCATGCTCCCGAACCTCCTCTTAGACTCAGAAAGCATCCCGCCATTTCCCCTAAGCTTCCTCCCTCCATCACCCCCGTCTGGAAAATGTTCTTTGATGGAGCCTGTTCCCGAGAAGGCGCTGGAGCTGGGGTGGTTTTTGTGTCACCTGCTCAGGAGACCATATCCCTGTCATATAAACTAGAATTTGAAGCTACCAACAATGTGGTAGAGTATGAAGCTCTTATCCTAGGATTAAGAGCCATAAGGGAAATGGGAATTCAAGAGGTAACAGTGTTCGGAGATGCCGAGTTGGTAGTCTAGCAAGTCAGAAGCGCTTATCAAGCTAAGCATCCTCAACTCGGGAGTTATAGAAATGAGGTATGGGACCTAATTGACAGTTTCTTCTCAGCGTTCAACATTTATTTCATTCCAAGAGAAGAAAACACAGTGGCAGATTCCTTGGCTACATCAGCAAGCATTTTCAAGGTACCCATGCCGCCCAAACTGAGGTATGATGTAGAAGTAAAATACAGGCCCTCCATACCTGACAATGTCAAGCATTGGAAGGTGTTTGAGGATGATCTTGAGATCAAGAAGTTCTTGGAGATTGTCGAAGAATTTTCAGAGATGCATATCGACCAAGACTCTGTCTTCGAAGAAAAGCTTGATGGGGGTAATTTTCTGAATAAGATTGCAGAGTGTGACATTGTACAGCTGCCCAGCAATCATATCCCAAGGGGACTAGTTCCTTTGGAAAGGATCTTTGATAGAAACGATATATCATTAAAGGGAGAAATTTCGGAGAATGACACTGTTACTATTCAGTGCAACGTTGGGACCAAGAATGAGCCCAAGTTTGTCAAATTGTCAAGAAGTCTGACAGAGGAGCAAAGGTCCGAATACATTGGACTTTTGAGGGAATTTGCTGATGTGTTTGCCTGGACCTACGAAGACCTCAAAACCTATGACACCTCTGTCATTGAGCATAAAATTCCATTAAAGGAGGAGGCAAAGCCATTCAGGCAGAAGATGAGACAGATCAATCCCATGTTTCTACCTATCATGGAGAGGGAAGTGAAGAAGCTGATCCAAGCCCAGATCATTGTTCCACTGAGATATTCAGAGTGGGTGGCCAATTTGGTGCCAGTAAGGAAGAAGAATGGAGAGATCTGACTCTGTGTAGACTTCAGAAACCTAAACAAGAGCTCATAGAAGGATAACTACCCCTTGCCAAAGATGGAACATATACTGCATAGGGTGACATGAGCTTCCAGGATGTCCATGATTGATGGTTTCTCTGGCTACAATCAGGTCTCTGTCCTGCCTGAAGACAGGGAAAAGACAACATTCACCACTCCATGGGGCACATTCATGTATGCTAAGATTCCATTTGGACTGATGAATGCAGGGGCGACATTCCAGCGTGCCATGGACATAGCTTTCGTTGGGGAAAAGGATAAATTCGTGGTCATTTATCTGGATGACATCACAGTGTTTTCAAAATCTGATAAAGAGCACTGTTGTCATCTCAGGAAAGTTTTCCTAAAATGCAGAAAGTTTGGCATTTCATAAAACCCCAAGAAATCTCTATTCGCCATGAAGGAGGGAAAGCTACTAGGCCACATAGTATCAGCAGAAGGAGTCAGGATTGACCCCAGCAGAGTTGAGGTGATACAAGCCTTATCAATCCAAAGATCCAAGAAGGAGGTCCAGTCTTTCCTCGGTAAAATTAATTTTCTGAGGAGGTTTGTGCCTAACTTTGCCGAGGAGGCAAAGCTTATAACATCCATGTTAAAGAAAGAGAATGAAGTAAGGTGGACCCCTCAATCACGCCATTCCTTTGAGAAAATCAAGAAGGCCCTGACTGAAGCTCCTGTGCTTATCAGTCCCGACTACTCAAAGGATTTTCTTATTTTCTCCTTTGCCTCACATGACACAGTGGTTGTTGTTCTATTACAGATAAATGACAGCGGGCTAGAGCAGCTTATTGCTTATTTCATCCAAACCTTGAGAGATGCCAAAGTCAGGTATGACACTATGGAGAAGCAGGATTATGCTTTAGTAAAATCTCTCAAAGCTTTTAGAACCTACATCCTGCAGTAAAAAATCATCGCCTATGTCCCCTTGACTGCTGTTAAAGACATTCTTATTCAGCCTGACATAGATGGGAGAAGGAGTAAATGGATAGCCAAAATCCTAGAGTTCGACTTGGAAATAAGGCCCACCAAATTGATCAAAGGGCAAGGTTTAGCCAAGCTGTTGGCTGAAGCGAACTGCCAAGCTTTGGGGATAAGTTTCATCAACGAATGCTCAGGTATTCAGCAGGATAGACTGTCTGACATCGACCATCAAAGAGAACCCCCATTAGCTCAATGTCCTTGGTATAAGGATGTCATATACTTTCTGCAAGAGCTGCGGCCTCTCGACGGCCTGCACATAAGCAAAGCAAGAGCTCTAAATCTCAAAGCAGTCAGGTACTGCCTGATCGATCAAGTGTTATATTGGAAGGACCCCCTGGGGATACTTTTAAAGTGCATGAGTCCACCAGAGGCCGAGATGATCGTGGTTGAATTTCATAGCGGCCTGTGTGGGGGGCACCATTTCTGGAGAGCCACAACCCACAAAATCCTCAGGGCTGGATACTACTGGCCTACTGTGTTCACTGATGTCTGCAAAAGGGTCAGAGCCTGCATCAAGTGTCAAAAATTTGTAGGAAAGAAGCAGCTCAGGTCTCTATCGTTAAATCCGGTGGTGGTTTCAGCGCCTTTCCAGCAATGGGGCCTAGATTTCATTGGAGAAATTCACCCTGCCTCTAGTGGGCAGCACATGTGGATCCTGACTGCTACAGATTTCTTTACCAAGTGGATTGAAGCTATCCCCACCAGGAGTGCTTCTCACAAGGTAATCATTGGATTCCTGGAGGACCTCATCACAAGGTTCGGCTGCCCAAATAAGATTGTCACTGATAATGCAGCCGCTTTCAGATCTGAACCACTAGCCAAGTTCTGTAAATAGTTTGGGATCAAATTGATTCACTCCACCCCATATTATCCACAGGGAAACGGTCTAGTGGAATCCTCCAACAAAAGACTGATAAGAATCATCAAAAGATTGTTGGAAGACAACAAAAAGGCTTGGAATTCAAAGCTGAAATTTGCCCTATCGGCTAATCGGGTGACTACAAAGAGGTCTATAGGTCTCTCCCCTTTCCAGTTAGTCTACGGAGCCGAAGTTGTCTTCCCTTCTCAGCTGGCCATTCCCGTAGCGAAATTCTTTCAGGATTATCAAGAAGAGCCAAATGACATGATCATAAGGATTCATCAGCTAGTAGAGGTCTAGTAGGCTAGGGAGCAGACAGTGGACAAGATTCAGGACCATCAGCAAAAGATCAAGCAGGTTTTCGATAAGAAGGCCAGGAAGGAGCGGTTCCACATAGGAGACCTGGTGCTGAAATGGGATGCTCCTAAACAAGATAAGGGCAGACACAACAAATTTGAAGCCCTGTGGATTGGGCCTTTCATAATCTCTGAGACATTCTCAAATAATGCGTACAGGTTGCAAGGTTTGGAAGGTGAAGAATTTTTCAGTAGCCCAGTGAATGGGCATTTCCTGAAGAAATGTTTTGTTTGAGTCTCAAGTGGCTCTTTTGTTTGTAGCTATTGTCCTTTTTGTTTCTTAGTTCGTTTTCCTTTTTATTTTTGTGGCCTAATAATGACTCCATAGCCCAACAGAAAGGCGACTGGAACTATAGAAGGATTTCTTAGAGAATCACAGGGACGGCTCTATCCCCCATGGAGCCTAATGTTAGCAACATTTCTTGTCTTCGGTATCGGGATACACAGGTCTGCAGGTTGTTCGAGGAACGCCCAAGCGCAACACATAAAAGAAGTCCTTTACGGACTTAAAATCAAGCGAGCGAGCAGTTCAGCCTTCAGCGGAGAGGTTTTAGCGACAGAGCAAAACAAAAATTGATGAATAATTGCAAATTAACCGAGTTGCATCAAGTATAGCGCTAAAGTTAAAGAGGTCGACGGTCAGAATCCCTCGGGAGGCATTCGCGAAGTTATGAGGGTCGTTGATCGCAAATAGTTCAAGCGCAGTGTTGTTTCGCGAGCTCGAGGTTCGTGAGTTCAAAGGGCAGACCATATCCTTTTGATTGCGTGGGATTCTGAGTTGCGAAAAGGTGCCCAGAGGGAGTCAACCTTCATTGACCATCGCATCTCGGGACTTCGGGAGGGGAGAGTGCCATAGTTCGATACTCCAGCTCGTGAAGCCACGAGTTGCGAGAGGCGTTAGTGCCCGGGCTCTAGCCAATGGTTACATGCAGAGAGCGCTGAGCAAAAAGGGGGCCCGACCCGTATCGCCATCTCGGCGATCGGGAGTTTAGAAATGAGAGCCGAGGGTCTTTGACCCAGGAACTCATGAATTGCGAAAGGGAAAGAACTTTTAGAGTTTGGGCCCACAGTATCAAGGGGGTAATCTCAGCCGTCCATTTGAAGAGGACACCTGGCGTGTGATTAAGCTTCCCACCTTCTCGCTCATCGTGGTTTCAACGCGCAAAAAACAGTTCCATCATGTCCCGATACGCGAAGTAGCGAGAGCATTCAGGACCTGGGGCCCACTGCAGCATCGGATGAATGTAGAACCGTCGGATTTGAAGGGCGCGTGGCACCAGATCGTGTTGTCTCGGCATATCGTTCATCGCGATTTCGAGGAGCATGAATCAGCCCCATCATACTCGCGAACGCCGAAAGTGCCATGGGAATATGCGCGTGGTCACAGCTCGTGGGCACTTGGAAAGGGGGGAACTGCGTAAAGGAGGCTGAAGCACCGAATTCAGCTACAGAGGAGATCGTCACAGTCTCCAAGCGCCACTGGATCAAATCTCCATACTGCTTCTTGCCTAGAGTAAATGACAATAGGAGCGGGTGGTTGAGACCTCCTTTCATTCATTAAGTGAGGGGATGGAGGGCCTGGCAAGTCGTTTTCCCAAAGAAGTCATGTGTATCAATTTTCTCAAAAGCACCATGCTAAAGTCTTCAAATCAACAGAGAAGTCTGCGCACACTAGCTCAACACTTAATGGCTTAGCTACCCTCTCTGCAGGAGCCATGCGCAGTTAAGATGGCGCTTAAAAGAAGATATCAGTATGATTTTGACTGAAGGGACATCAAGTTGTGAGTCATCGAAGACGCCTCTGTTAGGCAAATTTTCCTGAGTATATAGGCTCAGTTTTTGTATTTTGTAAGGATCGATGGTTGAGGAGAGCTCCCGGTTGTAACGTTTTAATGAAGCACTGTTATTCTGATTATACATGAACTTTGGAGACTTCTTCCCTTATGGATGCTAGTTTCTTTCATGTCTTTGTTTACACTGTGTTAGAGCAGCTCGAAATTGGAGGATCCAGTCGAGCTGTAGCTATTATAGGATGATGTTGTAATGGATCACTGTAATAGTTATGGAGCCTCTAATCAGTTCCCGTGATTTACTTAACGATGAATGACTTGGAATTGGAGGGTCTAGTCAAGTCTTCCATTCAGTTCCTTGAAACCCTGAACAAGGAGGATCTTGCATTCAGAGTTTTTCCCCTACAAACCGCTACAAGCCTGTTTCCCAGAGCTGTTTGTTAAGTTTCTCCTAACTCTTCCCCCTGCTCATCTTTTAATCAACCCCCTGGCTGAAATTATGATTCCAGACCTCCTTTGTTCTTTACGTACCAGACTCTGTCCCTGAGTTAAAGTGATACCTCCTCGAGCCATTATCTCCATTTGATCACCCCTTATAAACAAATCGTGACATTAAACTGATGGGTGTCGGGCTCTGCTCCTGCAAGCAATCTAGGAGTGACTTCTGATGCTAACACAGTCATCCCACAAGAATGTGAAAGCAAAGAGGTCTAGTCACAACTGGCTCATCCTTGCTCTGCAACTCCCCGTCGATTGTAAGCTTTGGTGCGTTTCTCTTTGCGTCATGTCCCTGGTGATTTTTTTGAACCCTGGTGAGTTTTACACTCCCTCCTCTTCCACGATGCCTCGGGAGCGAGGCAAGCCTCATCGCGGGTCGTCTTGGCACACCCACGCTGCTCATCGTCAGAGGAGACAACATATGGAAAGAGGACTCTCGCTGGCCAACTCCATTCTTCGTAAAAGAGCGAGGGTCACCTATCTTGTACTCCAGGCTCCTACAATTGAGTCTGCAATGGAGAAGATTGCTTAGACCCTAGCAGCACTGGATAATTGGCATCCCACATACAATAAGAAAGAAGAAAATCCCCCAACTTGGCCTCAAACTCAAGTTGGAAGTAGCTTAAGGGGAAATATTGAAGAGGATTTCCCAACCTACTACATAGAGGAAATACCATACACGGAAGACACCCCGACTGCCCTGGAGCCTCAGGAAAGAGACAAAACAAGGGGGAGGCTCTGTGAGGATAAGTGCTATATCGAGGAAGTGCCTTACATGAATGTGGTCTCGCAGAGGACCTATGCAGTAATGGGACACCACACAGACATCATAGCCATGGACAAAGACGAGGCCAACGCAGAAGCAGAGGAGGGTAACCCACCTGGGTATGAGATTTTTGGCCATGAAAACAAAGTTTACAAACTAAAGAAGACACTCTAAGGACTTAAACAATCCCCAAGGGCTTGGTATATCCAAATTGATAGTTATCTTTTGCAAAACGGTTTCAATAGGTGAAAATGTGAACCTACATTGTAGACCAAGACAAATGAGCAAGGTGGGATTACAATTATTTTCTTATATGTTGATGATCTTATGTTATGGGTGATTTATCGATTAACATGTTCAAATCAACTATGAAAAAGGAATTTGAGATGTCTGATTTGGGTTTAATGATGTACTTTCTTCATATAGAGGTAAATCAAAATGAAAAATGTATATTCATTTCATAATCTAGTTATGCTAATGAAATTTTGAAGATGTTTAACATGATGAATTGCAAAGCAACACCAACTTCTATTGTGCCAGGTTTGAAATGAGCAATGATGATAAAGGATACAAAGTTGATTCAAATTTGTACAAACAACTTGTTGGTAGTCTTATGCATTTAACAACCACAAGGTCGTACATAATATTTCTTGTTAGTCTCATTTCAAGGTTCATGGAGT